>MJUU01019748.1:113920-131283 GCA_002080025.1 Modiolus philippinarum
GAACGGGGCCAAAATTGGGAATTTGCAGATTATGTAAAATCTCTATTTTTCATTGGATTTCGATGGGATTTTTTTCTTTGGATTCCTCTTGATCTAAGCTCTCAGTATTATGCCAACGGATTTTGTGTAGGTCTTACCGTTTCTGAGCTACAAGGGGTCAAAGGGGCCAAAAATGCAATTTTTCTAAATATGTCAAATCTTTATTTTTCATCGGATTTCGATGGGATTTTTTTCTTTGGATTCCTCTTGATCTAAGCTTTCAGAGGTATGGGAATGAATTTGGCGTGGCTCTTACCGTTTCCGAGCTACAAGGGGTCAAAGGGGCCAAAATTGCAATTTTTCTAAATATATGTCTTAACTTTATTTTTCATCAGATTTCGATGGAATTTTTTTCTTTGAATTTCTATGGATGTAAAGTTTTAGTTGATAGTACATATTTAGCATACCTCTTACGTTTTTTCATCAGTAAGTGATCAAAAGGGTTGAATTTTTCCTTTTTTTGTTCCTAGTTAATAACTGTGTCAAGCTTCTTTTTGTGTCCATCTAATTATTGTGTCAAGCTCTTTACTGTGTCAACAGTCACTTTAAACTACTTTTGTTGAAATTTCAGTGGTCGACATGCTGCGCTCGGCGTAGCCCTTTATTTAAAAACTTAAACTTTGCTTCTACAATTAAGTTGTTTAGTTCTAGTGTGTTCATATTTGGTATGTGACGTTCTTTTGATGAGAGCTTTCTAATTGTACCATATTTGTAGACATTTTGACCTTGACCTTGACCTGAGGGCAATTTTTTAAAAACTTAAACTTTGCTTCTAGAATTAAGTTGATTAGTGATAGGGTGTTTATATTTGATATGTGACTTTCTTATGAAGAAAGCTTTCTATTACTTTCAAATTTGTTGTGCATTGAGGTTACTGGAATCCCCGGCAAGCTATGCTGTCTTCTGACAACTATTGTTAGATAAAAGCAATCCTTTCCAGTGTCTTAACAATTACTGACTTTTTGTAGAATATCAAATTATCCTTTTCAATTGGTATTTCTTTTTACGTCCTTTGGGATATTTGTTTCTTTCAAAATATTTTCTGCTTTCTTTGTGTTGTCGTTCAGATTATTTGATTTTATTCTCACCTATGAAATGCGATAATATGAAGGCCATCTCAAAATTTTAAATCCTCTTTTCTTTTGACATTTGTTCAAGAGATAGTAATTAATAGAGGGAAAAACTATGGTGGGAGATGTATGAATTTACATTTTTTGGACAAACAAGATGACATTCAGAAATTTGTGTGTGTAGGAGGAAATGAATGAATTAACTTTGAAAGTTCAATTTTGACACAAGACAAATAACTGATCAATTACAGAATTTACTTGGGTTTCATAATGGATGATATATTGTGTAACAAAGCATATGATAAATGTATCACTTTGGTGCACAATTTGTCTTGTGTTTTCAATATGATGTACATGTATGCAGTTTCAACCATTCCTAAATAGTAGCCTTACCATTTAAAAAAAAGGAGCCATAAGAATCCAATTAAGTGTTTTCACATACTTGACTGTAGAATTTTTATCTTTCCTCACATTTTGATTTGAGTTTTACTCATGTTTCCCAGTCCGCTCTGATTTGTTGGATATCCTGTGGTACTTACCATTGATGAGATAATTTTTTTTTCATGAAAAAGCGATTTCACAAAAAAATTTTTAGTGTGCATCTAACAATGATCTTTCAATGAAATAGGAATTTTGTTTAGATACATGTATAAAAAAAAAAATGAAAAAGAATAAGGATAATCCTGTAAAATTTATAAAAATGTGAGCCAAATCAGCATTGTACAAGTAGGGTTGTAACGATACACCATTTTGGAAAACGATACATATTGCGATATTCTACCTGCATTACGATTCATACCATGATACATTTTACAATTATTTTGTTACAATTCCGCTGCCTTTACAACTGAGATCACTTATGACGTGGAAAACACAGGAGATTGACATAATTATGATAAACTGAATGATTTAAAAAAAAGTCATTTATAAAAAAGATAAATCAAGTATTTTTAATCTTGCAATAGAAAAAATGCCACCAAAAATAGGCAGATAATATATTTTTCCCAGTCCAAATGTAATTAGAGCTGTATCGTTCCTATCTTAAGTGGCCTCTCCAATTTAATGGATGGAACCATAATAAAAAATATTTTGATTTCAGTACATACGGTGAATTCTTTCCTCCCCTGTATAGAGAGTTAAATTTGTTCTTCCTTTATATTTACATTAATTTCTGGAAATTACATTAAGCTTGCATGAGCAGTAAACACACGTTAAAGTCTTGGTAGTAAATTTGTCTCTTCAAAGGAATTATTCTAGTTTTGCATCAGAAAATTTATGTAGATGTGAAAAATCAATCAGTGGAGCATTTTTCACTAAAATTACAATAGACCTATTGCAAGATTGTTGACTATATCTATTTTTACTGATATCTTTATTAATGTAATACAGTTATTTATAAGTGTGTGATAAAAGGTAATATAAAACTCTACATAAATATTGTAATAGTGTGTTGTGAGCTTTGTTTTTGAACATGGTTTTTGTTCTGCTAAATAAGCACCTCCCTTTTCAAATTTTCTAAGTGCCCTGGGCACTTAATACAGGGTGCTTAATACAAGAAATACAGTAGGCACTTTGAGGTAGATTTATATAATATTGTGTTGTTTGGTATTTGTATGGGGGAGCGTTGATACATAAGCTATTTTTGACTGAAAATGTATTGTAAACTTCATGAGATGACTTATATACAGCTAAGGATTGACTGAATATATATTCCCAATCCACTCATAGTCTTGTCATTTCAATAATTAGTTTTGTTTAAAGAATAGTGAAAGTTTATCCCATGTGAAAAGTCATTACAGGCTCACAACTTTTAGACACTACACATTCTTTTCCTGAAACTGAAAAATGAGTTTCTCAATATTTTATTATATTTATTCATATATTCATTATTTTATAAACAAGAGGGGATTGTCAGTTGACAACACATGAACAGAACCCTATATTCATCTGGGTGAAAATTTGTGAAATTGTTGGTTGCATGTTTTAAGGTAGTCATTATGTACATGAGTTATGGCAGAAGAGTTTATGGGAGTTTATTTTTCAAAATCATTGCAGTTATTTTTGTAAGTTTAGCACCATGGGTTACAGATCAAGTTCAATTTTTTTATTTGGCTAAGGGTTTTGGACCTAGAAACTTCTAGTAGAATTTCAGCATTTTGATTCAGTATTTGTTATGTGAGTTTACTGGCATGAATTATACATCAAAGATCAAGTTTGGTCCATGTCCAGAGCTCTTTATTGAGTTATTGGCCTTGAATTTTTTTAAGTCCCACCACAAATATGGAAGGGGCACATAGATTTACCCTTCTTCGTCGACCGTCTATCCATCCTGATGTTAAGTTTTGTGCTTAGGCCCATATATTGGCAACCACTTTTATTATTTTGATAAATATTACATCAGTACATGCACCTTAATTAGTTCTAACAGATTCACTAACAATTAGGTTTTTAGCTCACCTGGCCAAAGGCCATGTGAGCTTTTGCCATCACTCGGCGTCCGTCGTCCGTCCGTGGTCCGTCTGTCGGTCTGTTAACTTTTATTCAAAGATCTTCTCCTCTGAAATTACTGGGCCAATACTAATAAAACTTGGCCTGAATCATCACCAGGGTATGCTCTTTCAAGTTTGTGATTTTTATGACCGTAGACCAAACAACATGGCTGCTGTAACTAAAAAAAGAACATAGGGGTAAATTGCTGTTTTTTGCAAATTACTCAAAAACCATTACAGATATCAGAATTCTGATGGGATAAAAATGATCAGCATGATGAGATCTACCTGCCCTACAATTTTGAAAAATATCTGTTTACCTGTCTTGGAGTTTTTGAGCTTTTCCGTAAAAATTTCAGTTTTTCGTTACTATTAGTCTTATATATTGAAAATGGTAGAAGATAGAAGTGAAGTTTATATAACAAAAATGGTTAGCATAGTAAGATCTACATGTCCTGCAATTTTGAAGAAAATCTGACAACCCACATAGGAGTTATTGCCGCTTTTTCTTTGAATTTTCACAATTTTTAAACATTTTTACTTTCATTTCAAAAACTGTTTGAGATAAAGGTTAAATGTGAATTGCATAAGTGTTGAGGTTTTCCAGAAATACAATTTCTACATATGTCCAGTAGGTTCCCATATCATCCAAGATGGCCGCCAGCTTGGAAGATAGTTTAACATAGGACCCTATGGGAAATGCATTCAAAGATCTCCTCTGAAACTCCTGAGCTAATGGGGACCAAATTTTGTCACAGTAGTCTTTGGATGGTGCCCTTTCAAGTTTGTGATTTTTATGTTCATACTTCATCCAAGATGGTCGCCAGCACGGGACATAGTTTAACATAGGACCCTATGGGAAATGTATTCAAAGATCATCTTCTCTGAAACTACCAAGTCAAACTGAACCAAACTTGATCACAATAGTCCTTGGGTGGTCCCCTTTAAAGTTTGTGATTTTTACGTTCGTACCTCATCCAAGATGGCTGCCAGCATGGAACACAGTTTAACATAGGGACCCTATGGGAAATGCATTCAAATGCCCTATACTCTGAACCCACTGAGCCAATTGGAACCAAACTTGGTTGCAATAGTCTTTAGATGTTTCCCTTCAAAGTTTGTGATTTTTATGTTCATACCTCATTCAAGATGGCCGCCAGCTGGGAACATAGTTTAACATAGGGACTCTATGGGAAATGCATTCAAAAGTCTTCTCCTCTGAACCTACTGAGCCAATTGGAACCAAACTTGGTTACAATTGTCTTTGGGTGATCCCTTCCAAAGTTTGTGATTTTTGTCTCGCCAGCGACGAAAGTCACTGAAAGCGAGACATAGGTATTACTTTCCGGCGGCGGTGTTGTAAACTTTTTCTAAAACCTTAATAACTTTTTAACTGTAATGGATGCACAGATCATCTTTGGTCCACAGATGCCTCAGGTTACGAGCTTTCCAGCATCACATGTTTCAGATGACCTTGACCTTGTCTTCATGGTTCAATGACTCCATGAAAATTGCGACATAGTTTCACATTTAAGTCCTTTTCTCTGTATTTATAATGCATAGATCCATTATATTTAGTTTATTGATGCATCTTAGTGGGTACATGCCAGTCTGCCACTTGTCAAGTGACATTAACCTCATTGGCACTGTTCAGTGACTTTGTAAATATTGCGACATAGTTTTACATTCAAGTCAATTTCTGAGCCATTGTAATGTGTAGAGATACCATATTTGGTGTAATGCTTCATTTTAATGAGTACATGCCAGTCTGACACCTCATGTTACCTTGACCTCAATTTCATGGTTCAGTGACTTTGTTATTATTTTCACATTTATGTCTAATTCTCAGCTATTAAAGGTCATAGACTCTTCATATTAGGTTAATTGATACATACTAATGGGTAGATGCCAGTCTTACACCTGTCAAGTAACCTTGACCTTAATTTCATGGTCCAGTGACTTTGTTAAATTTTTACATTGATGTCCATTTCTCAGCAATTAAAAAACCTAGACTCTCCATATTAAGTGAATCAGGCAATAATTTTCTTGACCTTCTGTATTAAGTTCATCATGTGTAAATGATTACCGGTATGTTTATTTACTGGCGAGACGTTTCTGTGTCTACACTTGTTTGTAGTTTGTACGTCATCCAAGAATGAAAATGTAACATCTGGTGAACTGATTTATAGTATGAATGGGTGGTCTATAGGTGACAATGAATAAAACCAGTTGCAAGGTGAGCGATACAGGCTCATGTGAGCCTCTAGTATTATAAGTGTCTTTTGTTAAATTTTGCATTAAAGTCCATTTCTCAACAACTACTCATTGTACCAATGTGATGTTTCATCAAATCAATTGCCTTAATGAGGACTACCCAAAACATTGACAGTTAGGTTGCTTTGACCTATATTTTACGCTTAAGTGACTTTTGTTAATTTTTGCTTTGAAGTCCATTTCTCAAAAACTAGGCTTTGTACCAATATGATGTTTCATCAAATTATCTTACTTGATGAGTACTACCCAAAACATTGACAGTTAGGTTGCTTTAACCTATATTTTGCACTTAAGTGACTTTTGTTAATTTTTGCTTCAAAGTCCATTTCTCAAAAACTAGGCTTTGAACCAATGTGATGTTTTATCAAATTATCTAACTTGATGAGTACTACTCAAAACATTGACAGTTAGTTGGCTTTGACCTTTATTTTATGCTTAGTGCTTTTTGTTAAATTTTGTGTTGAAGTCCATTCTCTCACCAAATACACATTATACTAGAATGATATTTCATCAAATTGATTGCCTTGATGTGTACTACCCAAATTATTGACAATTAGTTCGCTTTGACCTATATTTTACACTTGAGTGACTTTTGTTAAATTTTTAATTAAGTCCATTTCTCAACAATTTGATGAGTACTATCCAAATTAAAGCCAATTAAGTGTCTTTGACCTACGTTTTACACTTGAGTGACTTTTGGTAAATTTGGTGTGTTAAGTCCTTTTTTCACCAACTGCACAGCATGTCATTATAATGTTTCATGAAATGACTCATCTTGGTGAGAACTTTCCAATTCTTGGACAATTTGTTGACTTTAACCTCAATTTTATACTTGAATGACTTTTTTTGCATTCGGCCCATTTCAAACAGCTAGATAATTAATCAAATAAATCACCACGGTGAATAATTCTACATAATTCATGGATAAATTTATGACCTGTATTCATTGAACAGTCATCAGTAATGGTACTTCCTAATGATCCATCACAATTCAGTGAACAGGAACTAATTTTTATGCTTGATAGACTTAGGTTATCTATTGAGATAAATTTGTCAGCAGGGTATCTGTGTCTTATAGACACATTCTCTAGTCTAAGTATATGGATCTACCACAGAGAGTTAAAGATCAAGTTTGAATTTGCTTCTGATTCATCAACTTTTAGCAGAGTTGTGATCCTTGGACTTAAAAAATATTTGATGAATAACTGTCTTTCTGATGTTTTCCTTGCTATTGATTTAATAGTTGATATGAGAGTTTTCAACTATAGGTAACAGATAAAGTTTATTTTTTTCTGGTCTGCTGATTCTGACTGACTAGTACTCTGCCCGTCTAACATTTTGATATTACAAAATTTTAAGTTAACGGTAGGTGATATTCACAGGAAATGTCCGTAGAGCTATTATCATACCCCTGGCATCAGTGTCAGCAAAATCTTTAACCTTGCATGTTGAATGGAGACCTGAAATGCTAGGATGATGATTTCTGGTTTGTGACTTCTATGTGGTGAGAGCTTTCTTGTGGTGCCATATTTGTAGACATTTTGACCTTGACCTTGCCCCTAGGGCAATTTTTAGAAAAGTTTAACCTTGCTTTTAGAAGGTAGGCTTTAAGTGATAGGATGTTCATAGTTGGTATGCTACTTCCTTATGATGGGAGCTTTCTAGCGGTACCATATTTGTAGACATTTTGACCTTGATCTCTCCCTGAGGGCATATTTTTAAAAACTTTAACCTTACTCCTAGAATGAAGTGGTTTAGTGGTAGGGTGTTTGTATTGGTATGTGACTCTCTTATGATTAGAGTTTTCTAACGGTACCATATTTGTAGACATTTTGACCTTGACCTTTGCCTGAGGTCATTTTTTAAAAATTTCAATCTTGCTTATAGAATGAAGCTGTTTAGTGGTAGGGTCTTCATATTTGGTATGTGACTTCCATATGATGAGAGTTTTCTAGTGGTACCATATTTGTAATTTAAAAAAAAAAAAACTGTAACCTTGCTTTTAGAATGAAGTGGTTAAGTGGTAGGGTTTTCATATTTAGTATGTGACTTTCTTATGATTAGAGCTTTCTAACGGTACCATATTTGTTGACATTTTGACCTTGACCTTTGCCTGAGGTCATTTTTTAAAAACTTTAATCTTGCTTATAGAATGAAGCTATTTAGTGGTAGGGTCTTCATATTTGGTATGTGACTTCCATATGATGAGAGTTTTCTAGTGGTACCATATTTGTAGACATTTTGACCTTGACCTTTCCCCAGGGGCAAATTTTTAAAAACTTTAACCTTGCTTTTAGAAGGAAGGCTTTTAGTAGTAGGGTGTTCATATTTGGTATGTGACTTCCTTATGGGGAGAGCTTTCTGTGGGTACCATATTAGTAGACATTATCACCATGACCATACCCTGAGGGCAAATTTTTAAAGACTTAAGCCTTGCTTCTAGAAGGTAGGATTTAGTGATAGGGTATTCAAATTTGGCATGCAACTTCATTTTATCATATTTTGAAATTTATTGTGCATTGACTTCGCTCTAATCCCTGGTATATTGTCTTCTGACAACTCTTGTTTGAGTTTGTATCTGGAATTGAATGCATTCAGTATAACATCATTTATTGTTCAGATATTTTTCTTTGTCACAAGAGAGATGTAATGACCTGATAAATTCATGAATGTATAGAAATAAAAATGGTAATCATATTAACCAATTTATTTTATTCTCAAGAAATAAAAACATAAGTTTGCTTTTGATCAATGTATTACTTTTTCAGATTATGCAATTCATTAGAGATTTTTTTTAAAAAAGTGTGACACTTGAAGCATTTTTGCAATCTAATTTATCTTTGCATTATTTGTATTCAGTCCATTTATTTTAGATGACAGTTTTTGGTTTTCCATTTTATTCTGGCTTTTCATTTGTCATTGTGAAGCAAAAGATCTATTGGTTCGAATATCGATTTATATATTATGAAGATACTTTGGAAGTACTTTTATTTGTGGAAGTCTATTAGTGTGGTTTGCATAAATATAATTTTTATGAATTTGATGAAAATTGTCTTATGTTTGGTATTCTAGTTTTTAGCTCTTGGTTGTTACAGTACGCTTAAAGAATTGTATCAAATAACTACCAGATACAACACCTTTCATTTGAAATACTGGTTTTTGCTGTTGTATAAAATTAAAGCTTGATGTGATATTCATAAATAGATTTTAAAGGTGGTCTCTTTGTTTATTTGATGAATTATTTTCTATTAATATATGATACATTCAATCAAGTAATATTTAACCCATAAATATCCATTTTGTCAGAAAAAAAGCGTAAATGTAATTTTAGGTACTAATTGTTACTTTCTCACGATTGCTTTATACACTCATTAAATCATTTTCAGTTTTAATGAGTGCATTTCAGTTAAATATAACTGAATAAAACTTTTCATTATTAAACCATAATAGAAGTTATACAAGTGTCAATATGTAACTGAAAAGCAAATTATAGTTCTATAGCATTTAATATTCTGAGTAGGAGTGGGCAGAAAGGTCAAGAGGTCATACTTTGTTATGGCTCTGTCACCTGCTCTTGGAATAGTGTAGGTGTTTTGGAACATTATCTGCATGGATAAATGCATAAAGTTAGAAAATTCTGATTCTACTTGACGTTGTTTTGAAGTTATAGTTTTCTATATAAAGCTACAAATGATCATCATGGTAATTTTAACACAAAGGTATTGATGTTTTCCTATACCTACCAAAGATAGAATCTATCACTTCTGCATGCCATCAGAACATGGGCACTTTAATGAGATTTCTATTATAGAACTATTGTAGGATGTAGTTCTCATAGAATCTATTGGTCTTCCAAAGGAAGTTGGACTGTTAAATTGGCATTCAGATTTTTGTCTCGCTTGATGAAAGGCGCAGAAAGCAAGACATATGCGTACAAAGTATGACGGCAACAGCATAAAATTTCATGTTAACTTTTTGTGATTAGTTCATTTTCTCAATAACTGCATGTAAGTAGTAGGTCAATGATATTTGGAATATAGGTTGGTCTTGAGTAGTACATGGCAGTTTGCTATATGGCTTTTGTCTGGACCTCAATTTCACTGTCTAATGAACATGTTAAGTTTTTGTGATAAGTTAAGTTTCTCAGTAACTATTAGTGGTAGGGCAATGATATATGTTATGTAGGATTGTCTTGGGTAGTACATGACAGTCAGTAGTACATGAATGTCTGTCATATTGCTTTTGTTCTTGACCTAGAATTCACGGTCTAGTGAGCATGTTAAGTTTTTGTGATTAGGTCATTTTCTCAGTAACTATAAGTGGTAGGTCAATAATATTTGGGATATAGGTTGGTCTTGGGTAGTACATGACAGTCTGCTATATTGATTTTGTCTGTGACCTTAACTTCATGGTCCAATGAACATGTTAAGTTTTTGCAATTAATTTAATTTTTCAGTATCTATGAGTGGTAGGTTAATGATATTTAGTATATAGGTTGGTCTTGGGCAGTACATGATGGTCTGGGTTTTTGTCCATGGCCATAATTTCATGGTCTAGTGATCTTGTAAAGTTTTTTTGATTAGATCAGTTTCTCAGTAACTATTAACGGTACATCAATGATATTTTGTATGTGGGTTGGTCTGAAGAAGTACATGATGTTCTGTTGTATGATTTTTGTGTGTGACCTCAATTTCACGGTCCAGTGAGCATGTTAAATTTTCCAGCATCTATTTATGGTAGGTCAGTGATATTTGGTATGTTGGTTGGTCTTGGGTAGTACATGCCAATCTGCAATATGACTTATATCTGTGACCTCAATTTCATGGTCCAGTGATCATTTTAAGTTTGCCATTATCTACAAGTAGTATGTCAATGATATTTGATATGTGGGTTGGTCTTGGGTAGTACATGACAGTCTGCCATATGAAATATATCTGTGGACTCAATTTCATGGTCCAGTGAACATGTTAAGTTTCCAGTATCTGTCCAGTACTGTAAGTCAAAAATACTCAGTTTGTGGGTTGGTCTTAGTTCAATTTTAATTTGTAGATAGAACATGACTGCCTGCTATTTGGCTTTTCCCTTGACCTGATTTTTACGGGCTAGTGAATGAATGATTTTTCAGTATTTATTAGTGGTAGGTCAACGATATTGGGCATATAGGTTTGTTTTGGGTATTACATAACAGTCTGCTGTAGTGCTTTTGTCAGTTACCCTAATTTCATAGTCTGGTGAAAATGTTCAGTTTTTCTGATTGAAGTCAGTTTGAGTTTTCATATCAATTTAGTGATCTAGCAGGCGAGAGATCAATTAGGGTTTCTCACTTGTTTTAGGTTGTATATTAGTATGATACTGGCGTCGTCGTCAGTGTCGTTGTCTTTTTTTAGACTTGTTTCTGTGTGATAACCTTAGTTCTGGTTGACCAATCCTCATAAAATTTTAACGCAATATTCCTTGGAACAAAATAAGGGTTTAGATATTATAAACTATTCAGAATTTTTCTTCTTTTTTTTTGTTGAATATTTTGTATAACTTTGTGTAGCATTTTGTTCACAATGTGTTGAACTAAGCCAAGTATAAGTGTTGATAAACTTACAAACCTTTCCTTATTGAATTTGTAGCATATCTAAGAGTTCAAGATGATCATCATTAAGGCTTCATTCACTTAATAAAATCCTTTACATAGACACAGTGATCTGATTGCTGACCGTCATTAGGCCAAAGCAAGTCAACTCTATGTATTATCAATTTCATTTATTAGCATTGTGTAAACAAAGAAAACACAAAAGAAAAGAAATGAAAGAAAAAATTACACTTCATCTAAATCTACCTTATTTTTTATCAAGTAGTTTGTTAATGAAGTGAAGTTTCACAAATTTGTTTTACATTTATTTTTTAGCCCTTTCAATGTTATTTAAACAAAATAAAGATGCTGTTAAATTCAGGTAAAACACATTTTATAGGACCATTGTGGAAACAAACATTGATTCTAAGAGTTTATCAGCAAATGTGCAACATATTTAAACAGCCCATTTTCGCCAAGCCTTTGACAAAAGTTGAAAAAGATAAAACTTAAAGTATGGTAATTCTGGCATTTCAAAATTGTAAGTTTTAGCTATCATCTGTATTGCATCAACCATTTGTATTAGCATCAGTATAGACCAGTTTCAGGAGTGATTTATATCTATGCCTCCACAGTCATGCTCTACTGACTTAGAAATTTTGCCTCGTCTTTCAAAACGTTTCAAGTTTTTCTTGCGTCTGTTTTAAAAAATAAAACACTCATGACAGCCCATTTATATTTGATATGCAGTTACATAAGCATCATTAGAGATCAGTTTTGTGACCATTTTATATCTATGCCCCAACAGTCATGCTCCACTGCCATCGAAATTTTTCACTCTTTATCAAATGTTTGATATTTTTTGCATCTGTTTAACATTAATTACTTATGGTAGCCCATTGATAAATGGTATGTGGTTTCTTTATCTCAGTAGAGATTAGTTAGGTCCCAGCATTGAGATGCAGGTGCCCTAAAGTTTTCACTTTGTCTGTCTGACCTTCAACAATTTTTTCCGTCAAAGATTTCTTGGCATGTATTTGTTGAAATGATTTGAAATTTGGTCTGAAGCTTGAAAATGATGAGTTGTATTGTGTGAGCAATTTTCAAGTTTGTCCAGTGCCCACTATCTGCTTGCCAATACTTTGATTTTTACTATAAACCAAATTTTTGTCACAGATTTCTTGGCTTTACTTGAGGGAATGATTTAAAATTTGGTCCAAGGCTTAGAAATGATGAGATGTATTATGTAAGAAATTTTTAAGGTTCATTGGAGTCCACTTCCTGTTTGCCTATATGTTGATTTTTTTTACTATAAACCAAATTTTTGTCACAGATTTCTTGGCTTCTACTGGGGGTAATGATTTGAAATTTGGATTGAAGCTGCGCGAATTGGAAATGATGAATTGTATTTTGTAAGCAGTTTTCAAGTTTGCCACTTGACTACTTTCTGTTTGTCCATACTTTGATTTTCAACTATTAACAAATTTTTGTTGTTGTGTAAGCTATTTTCAAGTTTGTTGAATATCCACTTCCTGTTTGCTGAAATTTTTACCTATTACTATAAACCAAATTTTTGAAATAAGCTTTTTATGCTTGTATCAGCTTTAATAATTTGATATTAATCTGAAGCTAAGAAATGATATGGTTTAAGAAATCACTGTATCCAGCAAATTACTCTATCAACACATTTGTGTGTTAAGCAGAATTTGAATCTACACTTTCTTTAATTTTACTTTTGCCAGGAGTGGCAGGATTGAAATTGTGGGGCGTTTCCGACAATACCAGTTACCACATGCTGTAATTTCTCTTGCATTTTATGATGAAGTGCTTGCAGTCATGCTCCAATGACTTTGAAATTTATTACTTTTCATCCTAGCCACTTAATATTTGACATGCAGTTGTATCTTGTGGGGAACATACTGATTTCACATCCAGTTTTCAGTCTCGCATGAACAAGGATCATACTGATTTCACATCCAGTTTTCAGTCTCGCATGAACAATCACATAAAGATTTTATCAAGCATGTTGTGCAAAAAGTTGAGGATTTAGATTTTGTTATAATGGCTGATGTTGTAGATAATTGTGCATATTCAAGCAATGCATTGGGCAGGTTTATGTTTATTACTGATATTTTTTAACAAGAAAATTACTTTTGTTATGAACAAAATGAAATTTTACAGCCCTCAAAGTAGTAGCATTTAATTCACCATCCCAAAAATTTTAGTGGCCAAATGTAAATTTGGTATCTAAGCTTACACAAATTAAAGTATTTTCTACCAAAAAATTCAGTACCCTGAATTGGCCATGAACAATTGAGTTTGGTGGCCAGTCTCAAATTTTAGTAGGTATAGCCACCATTAAGTAGACTGAATTGAGAGCTGTAAGAATTCTTGCTTCTGATACCAAACATAAAATATCCTTGCCTTGGCCTTACAGAAACTGTGACCTGTACTTTTCTGCTGCAATATATATTGTTCTGTAAAATGCAATTATATCAGATCTGATAAGTAATTTGAGTATATGTGTATCATAATAAAAAGTATCCAATTTAGGAATTAATAATTTAGGAAATATGATGCTTTGTAAAATTATAAATATTATATACACCGGTAATTATATATAAATATACACCGGTTATTATTATCTATGTTAAAGATATGTTATGGGATCATGTAATAAGTTTACCTACATATAACTGCTTTGAATTGTCTGATAGCAGGATGAAATCTTGTTCATAAGAAATCTTTAGTTTGACATAAACTGATTTTAGACTAGAACAGAATACAGACGTCTCTGAACTGCCTAATTTGATTGTAAATTATTCTTCTATAAAGTTGATTAGGGAACACCATGATAGTTGTTGACATAGCATATTTTGTGTTTCTGCAAAACAGAGTGATGATCTAATGATACTTGATCCACCAATCAGAATAAGAGTTATGATACCAGATTGACCAATCAGAATAAGAGTGATGTTCTGCTGATACCTGATCAACCAATCAGAACAAGAATGATGTTTTCTTGATACAGGATCAACCAGTGAGAACTAGGCCTACAAAACTCAAAATTTGAAACTAAAATTAAAAAAGCCTTAAAATTTATGTTGCATTGTAGTGCAAAGATGATATTCATTTTGTACACAAAAGCATGCAATTCAAGGAAATGAAGGATAAATGAGTTGCATTACTTTTACAATAAACCTTACTTTAAACATTTTACTCATCACAATATTTGTGCACTTTTGAAAAAAAATCATGGCAGTAGAATACTGAAGAAACCAAATACATGTATTACATTGTCAAAAAATCAGGAGACAGGACAAACACTTAAAAACGGAAGCATTAAAATCACATAAAATTTAGAACTGAAATAATGAACTGTCATAAAAACCGAGAGCGATATCAGTTTAGAAATTGAGTCATTGATTGGTGCTTCGCTCTTATTCAGTATTGCTGTATTAATTTTATTCTTATAGAAAAAGAAATATACTATTTGAAAATTAAGAATTCATGAGCAGTCTGTGACAAAAACATTTTAATTCACTAGCCCTAAGGGGCTAGTAAGGTCCCGTGTTGTACTAGCCCGAACTAAATTTCACTAGCCCTTACAGAAATTTCTTTGTAAATAAGGTACAATTTTAACTAGCCCAATGGGCTAGTGACTTCAAATTTTTACTAGCCTCAGGCGTAGAGCTAGTGGCTAAAGGCACAGACTGCATGAGGTTCAAATAATACTTAACTGAAATATATTATTATAGATAAAAAAGATGGCGAAGTATTGATTGTTATAAAGTGAATGACAGATAAGTTTTATGAAGAGTATTCAGACAATGTCCTTTGGGGATACACATTTCTAAGAAAGTTAGGTTTTAAATTGTACATTGTTCCTACAGTGAATTGAATAATTATGGGTTGCAGAAAAGCAATGTCATGTCTATCACATGAAAATGAGGCCATCACATAAACTATTTTGTGATGCTCTATTCAGCAACCAGCTCTCATCTATGAACCTAAGTAAATATTCAATACAAAAATGGAGAAAGAATCTTCATTTTATCTGTTAAAGTTAAAAAAAAAAATGAATTCCCTTTGTCTTTATCAAGTTTAAGATTGAATCATCTTTGTTTATAGAGGAATTATGTTAGCATGCTGCTGGAACTGACCTGCCATTAGCAACCCCCTAAAATTTATAGCTTTCAACTTCTTTTGCAATAATGAGTAAAAAATTTGATACTGGCACAAACAATCTTTGTCTATGTTTTAGTATCAGTCCTTTTCTCCAAGTTTGAACATTGTCTATGGTAACATAATAAAAACAAATTTTGGCATGATATTAGGTTTAACTGTGTAATTCTGCATACAATTTAAGGATTTCTTTTACAGATTAAAAATCTTATTTTTATTCAAAATAGCGGTGATTTAGTTTTACATTATGTGTGGGTTGATTGACTGAAAATGAAACACTTAAGGTTTTGTACAATTGGATTTCGGTTTGTTAGAATTAGATTTAAAATTTATATCGAAGTTTGACAATTTGTTATTATATGTCCTAAGCGATTGACATTCTTGATGTATAAAATGTCTGTGGTTGACAGTTTTATTATGTCGTGGAAATAAACCACAAGAGAACTACTTCAACAAAGAACATCTAATTTCTGACTGAATTATTTGGTTATCAGAGTAATTCTGTTTTCATTGATTATATTTTTCGTCCTAATGTTCTGTCAGTGTGTCTGATTCCTCTTAATAATTGTGATTCGGAATCTTTACATGGAAAATGTGAATTGTTATGGACTTGATTGATTATACAATATCAAAATTAAGGAATTCTTGCATCTTTTGTTTAACATAGGTATCCCTTAGCATAATGTCCAAGTCAGTTTTCAAGGTGAATTGTAGTTCAGCTTCTTCATCCCATTTCCCATGTCTTTTAAAATTCTCCTTTAGTTATAATTAAGTCATTTAAAATTGATCAAACCAGGGATGGTGTAGATTAAAAAGTAGAAATTGTTTTTCCTCAAACAACTCTATAAATTGCTTTTAAACAAATTGTCAAGTGTGATTTATTAAGTAAATTAAACTGGCTGTGACAATATTAGAATTTTCCCTACAAGGATAATGAGGGTATCAGTGGTAGGTAACAATTCCTGAAATCTCCCACAAAACTCCCAGAATTCCAGGTGTCAATTGGAGTCAGAAGATTATCTTGTAGATTTTATTTTGTTAATTAGCCACTGATCTTGGTCAATCTAATTAAGCAATAACAGTACATTATTTGAATACCCAAGGGCGTCAATTGTAGATTTGATGGTCAAAATTAAGTTTACAGGCCATGTATAGCAGAGCCTGTAAACGAATATTTTGACCGTCAAATCAAGATTGATGCCCTCAGGTATTCAGATAATTTACTGTTTTTGTGATTCAAATGCTATTAAACAATTTCATGTTCTATTTTTGACTTGTGTATTTGTAACCATACAAGGATACTAGACTAAAAAGGGAACCTATCATGTCCATGTGTTTAAATGGTGGAATTGACGGTCACTTTTGACCAATCAAAACTTCTGTTATTTAGTGTTGCATTAGAATTAAAATTTTATCTTGCCACTTGTTCATTTCTATAAGACTGCAAAATTTTGCAATTATATTATGCAGGTGTCATTGGCACTATCCATGTTGTCATCTGTGGTTTTGTAGGTGTTTCCTGTTATCTTTTTTATTGTCCCCCGCCGCACCGCGACGGTGGGACATAGTAATGGTCTGCGTCCGTGTGTCCGTCCGTCCGTCCGTCCGTCCGTCCGTCACACTTTCTTGTGGACGCAACTCCTCGGAAACCGTGTATTGGATTTTGTTCAAATTTTGTAGGATTGTTAGTCACTATATGTACTAGATCATATCGCACCGCCATTTTGATTCGTCAATTTTTAT
>MJUU01019748.1:140925-177105 GCA_002080025.1 Modiolus philippinarum
AAAAAAAAAAAAAAAAGAAAAACCCAAAAAACAAGGTAGGAACGCAATAGATATTTTGGCCATTTTTCGTTTAAATTCTTAAAACGTTTTGAAGGGAAAGGTGTAGGGGTTCCAAATTCCGAAATCCTCCCTTTGGATCCGCAAATGAAATTATTTTACAACTGTTTAGAAAGCAATTCATGTCACCAAAAATATTGCATATTCTGACTTCTTTTTTATTTATGTGTTGCGGTTTGCTTGTTATAAGATACAGTGTAAGTATCCAACATATATGTATTTAAAAAAATGGTAAATGAATAAACAGTTGAAATAAAATAGATATATAAACATATATAAACAATCTAAGTGAATATAAATCAAGTACTTTTACCGGAAATTCCAGCAAAAATATTTTCTTTGCTTCCAGCACAAATCAGCGTTTATTTTTTTCGGAAAAGTATTAATTTAAAAAAAAACACACAATATTAGTAATCTTCAGACTATCTTGTCAAAAGAAATAACCGTCTATTCCGTTTCTTACATGAAATATTAGCAAAAATAGAATAAAAAAAATAACAGGAAACACCCACAATGGCCGAAAAAAAGTCACATGCCACAAAGTAACAAGGAACTGCACAAGAATAAACCTACAATAGAAATAGAAAAGACAAACGAAAACAACGATAGCAAGCATTATTTGTCTCCAATATATGAAATTTATTTGAAAAGGTTGCGTTACGCATTACATAACGTCGCCGCTTTACACTTTTTTACACCTTTAGCGTAAGTTTGAGCTTACTTGGAGAAAAAATATGCTCCATGACATATGATTTTCTATACATGGATGGATTCGCAATTTCGTCCAGTTCTTTATGTTAGTTTTTGGACAATATTTAATCACTGTAATTGTAGATATATCGAAAAACGTACAATTTTCGGGTTCGAAATTGCCATATTTACGTTATATCTTTGTAAAAGAGGACCTAGAAACCGCGTTTTCAATGTCAAATATCTCTCTTAAGTGATCCATGACCCCTATTAAAAAGTTGATATTCCGATGTAAGTCATTTAGATCTACTTGTGTACAAATTTTTACAGAAAATAATTTAGTAACGTCTCACCTTAAAATACCAAATCATTATGAAATTCATACAATATTGTCATATACCAGACACATTTGCGTGTTCTGGTTATTTTCATGCAAACATGGACAAACAATTTACAATTTTAGAGAAAATTTGTTGTGGTAGGGGTAAGATTTTCGGTATTCAGAGTCAAATTTAACACTCCTTGTTTTTCTTAACAGTGTTTTAAGACAACTGATATATCACTTCGAACAACTAATTGGCATATCTGCAGATATACCCTCCAGATTTAGCATATATATCGATTTAACAGTGAACTTTAGATAAATCTGTAATGTTGAAAATTCCCATTTTTCATCAATTTCGGGCAAAATATTATGTTTATGTCAACAAATAGCTGTTAAAATACGAAATCATGTTAGAATTCATGCAACATTGTCATATACAACACACATTTCGAGTATTCTGGTTATTGTTATGCGAACATAAACATAAAATTGAGAATTTTAGAGTAAATTTGTTGGGGTAGGGGTAAGTTTTATTTATGTATGATGTTTTTATTACCTTAAATTGGTCATTATTTTTAATAGTTGTAAAACAGATATAATACGCTTCAATTTGAGACCTACTTTCAGTGATATTTGTTTACTAAAAATAATATCAGGCAACAGAAAGACAAAACTTAGTCAAAAACGAAAATTAATTGGTCTATTTGGAAATAAAACTTTGGTCATCAAAAATGTGTTAACTACGGAAGCGTATTAGGGACATGAATAAAAAAAATTTATCTCGCCACGGCGAGATACTATCTCGTGTTTACATGTTAACATGATTAATATTTAAGAAAATAAATTGAAAACTAAAATCAATTTTCAGAATCGCGAATTGAGATGCAGTTCGGGTTCTATAGACCATCAAACTTACCCAATTTCAATATCAAATTTTTCGTCAATATTTCATAGGGGTAGGGGTACGTTTTATCGCGCTATGGAGCGTATTGGACATAGAAATTGTACAAATTACGTTCGGTATAAGGGTCATACTATCAGCAATTGTTTTTATAACTAGGAAGCATTTGGGCAGCATTTTGAAACAACTGAAAGAAAAACTTGAGCGAAAAACAAATTTCCCATAACTTCATTAGGTGGGTCTAAAAATGGGCCCTGTTCCAATGTTTTATTTTGAAGAGGGGAGATAAGCGGACTTCAAAAATGTGTTGGTTTGGGAAGAGGGAGGGGCTGACGGAGGGTTATTCCAGCCCATGGACTGATTCTCTAAATTTTGAATTTCCTGTTCAAACTCCACAGTCTTTAAACTTTTCTTCTTTTGCATTTTTAAATGTAAACAACATAATGATTTAAAAACACATGCAAAGCAAGAACACAATCTTTAATATGTTTTTAAAGTTAATTATTTTCGTTTGAGGGCTAAAGATTGAACAATGAAGCCAACATATTCATTCAAAGTTTATCAAAATTTTAATTTGAAACATGAAAACATATTTTGATTTCAGTAACGCAAGAGAACATTTAATTACATTAGGGACATTTGTATCGAGTACATATAAATATTGTTCTCTTCTTATAAAACGGTTATGGGTTCTAATCAATAATACTTTATGGAAAACATCATCTACTTGAATAGACTGAAATTTACACTCAGACACACAACAATCACCAAAGAAGGTAACAATAGGGACATTTGGTAACACATGTAAGTGACATTTGATGTTTTGATGTCCAAAACAATATCAATTAAAAATGTTTTTGAAGTTTGCAAATTATTTTTTCATTTCTGAAAACATCTTAGTATTCATTTAAAACTCACTTCTTTCTAAGAAACGTAAAGAAAAGCTAGCACACTTCAATTTTAGCACTGTCAACATTGATTTGGTTTTATATGTTAATCTTTCTGCTACTTTCATGCATTTTAAAACATCTTTAAGTTTTGTTTATCTTTTGAATTAAGAAGTACAGAATTACTGATTCATTGCTCCATTTACTTTTAAATTTGCTCTTTTCAAATTTAAAATTGAGGTTGCATCGTTGGGGTAGCAATAAGGTATGTCAATAGACCATATCCGAGCTCTAGTATAAGAATTAATCAGACCAGGTCACAACATAGAAAACGTCACGTCATAAAACCTAAAACGTCATTAAACTATGTTGTTGGAGTACATTCTTGGTCACACGTTTGTGACGTAGGGCGGACAAACAACAGCTGGTGAATCTAAATACTCGGAATTCATGTATTGTGTTACTTTTTGTAAATGTCCCTTGTGTTAGTGTTTTTACAATGTTTAAAACCCCTCATTATTGTGAATGAAGGCGAGTGTGTTTCAAAAAGATGAACAAAAAAAAGTATTTTGCACCAGATGAGTACATTTGCTTTTGTCTTCCTCACAAATATTATTGAATAGAATCAATTTATTGTGCCTGATTTTACGAATTCGGTCACTAGTATTACCTAACACAAGGGACATATTCATTACTAAATCCAATTTTATTCGCATTGTATGTTCCCTTGTACAACGAGTCGGCTTGTTCTGCAAAGCAAATTACTTTATACAAACACTGGTCACAAGCTGGATGCTAAATATATATGAAGAATAATAAAAAATGCAGTAACAAGAGAGACAGAAATAAAAATGTACGGTGTTACGTTGCATACCTTATATGTAGAATAGCATCATAGTGTCTTATTGATAACCTAATAATTAACTGATGAAGTAGTACTTCAGGAATGCGCTTAGTTAATCAGTAAAAGAGATAACCCTTACTTACTTGTTGATCTACACTTTTAACGTTACGGTAACACAAGGGACACGGTCAAAATCACACATGTCTTCCTGTATTTTTTCCATAGAATATGTACGTATTTGATATAGTTTATCTGTGATTTTGATAAAAGAAATTGTTTAATAGAAAATAAACATTGAAATTTTAATCCTTTATTTTAATTTTGTTTAAAAGATATCCGATTACGGCGAAATCACAAGCAGTTTGTAAAAGAATTACAGCTCAGCAGTCAAATTAAGCAAAGAATTAGATATAAAGGATTATTTGTGTTTTACGAATTACTCTAAACGTTACCAATATACATTCTGAAAATGTGTTAAACTTTATAATCACACTAATATCAAATTTTTTTTAGAATGACCCATATACACTTAATAATTGAAGTTATCTCTCTTTGTGCATTGATTTAACGTTTTTTTTCTGTCGGAAACCATAGTTCAGTAACACAGTGTGAATTTAAAATTCACCGGCAAACGAATACCGCAGAAAAAATGATGAAAGAATCTGCGCCATGCATGGCACTCGTCACACAGCCAGCTAGAATTATAGTGTTGAAAGATCAGTTTGGTGGCTTTTTGGTTACTGTCATTTTCTAACGTGTATACAAAACCAAATTGAATTAAAATCCATGGTACGTGTTACTTCTCTAACTCGACACCACTATGAATCTGGCAAGTATTTGGACAATAATAAAGACAAATCGGTTCCACAAACATCATCAATGAAGACAAAACTAAAAGATGACAGTTTTAGATACAAGACAACACAAAAAACTATAGAAAGGAATATAACTGATTTAATTGCAGACAATGAAATTAAGTTCTTAGTGCTAGAAGGGTTTTGATGGGATTCCGCTCGAAAGTTGACAACAACCCGAAATGATTTTTTTATAAATCAGAGTTTGTTGTGAATGCAAATTGCGGTGAGGATGACAATATGTGTAATCAGGTAGAATCGTTGTAGTCGGGATCCATAAGAGTTGTTAATACATCTGACCCTATATAAAATAAAACATGTCATTACAGATTGTTACATAAATTCAGCAAATCATTAGAACTTATCAACACAAATGTGAACTTTAATACTATACTCTGGTATATATTTATATTACATCAATATTAGATCTTTTTAAGACGCCAAGACATTAAAGATATAAACATAAATGTAAGATTTTAAGTGGGACATTACTAAATCTACACGCTTTAATTAGAAAAAAGGTCGCAAAGTTTTATAATTTTTTACCATTTTTGTTATTTTTCTTTCCTTTTTGTTGTTGTTTTTTATGCTTTTTTGTCTGAAAATGTAAAAAGTTGAATAATTATGAACGCATGTTATAGACGACAGAGCTGTGAATTGAGCATTTAAAAAGCAAGGAAGAGCCACGTTACAAAGCAGGTATTTAGTCAGAGCCAACAGCTATGTTCTACCTAATCTCGTTGTCCTCGAATATAGATCCTAGCTCTTTTGGTGCATTTGATCTTAATGTGTTTTCTTCTCCATTTTTATAAATTTTTGAAGTTTTTATACAGATCAGGGTATGTATAGGCTTCAAATCCATTGTTGAAATTTGTTTCTTCTTTATTTAAGCAAATCTTAAATCAAGGCCAGGTAGAAAGAGTATGAATTTCCTCTCTTGACTTATCGACTTTGGTCCCTAATGTTGTGAACTGTCAAAAAAAGGAAAACCATCTATGGAGAGTACGGGGATATGTCTTTGATATCCTGTGATATCGGTTCGAACTTTGCCTCGGAAATATTTTCTCTGGCGAGGCAAAGTCGAGACATCTTGAAAAGAGAAATTGTTGAGACAACCCAAGTTAGACGACCTATATGGACCGGACCGTGCATTTACCCACTTGGGCAGTAATGGTGTAGAATGTTCTAGTATTTCTGCTTAAGATTCTGCAATATCGACCAAAACTTTGCCTTGGGTGATTTTTTCTGTTGAGATAAAATATGGTTGTTTGGGGAGATTTTTCCCATTTTTGGAAACCATCTGTGAGTGAACCGTGCATTTACCCTCCTGAGAACTCGGGCTATGGAGAGTACCGAGGCATGTCATTGATATCCTGTGATATCGGTTCGAACTTTGCCTCGGGTAGTTTTCTCTGGCGAGGCAAAGTCGGGACATCTTAAAAAGTGAAATTGTAGAGACAACCCATGTTAGACGACCTATAGGGACCGGACCGTGCATTTACCCACCTGGGCAGTCATGGTGTAGAATTTTCTAGTATTTCTGTTTCAGATTCTGTAATATCGACCAAAACTTTGCCTTGGGTGAATTTTTCTGGCGAGACAAAATATGGGTGTTTGGGGAGATTTTTCCCATTTTTGGAAACCATCTGTGAGTGAACCGTGCATTTACCAAGATAGAATGAAACCAGAAGAAAGAAATTCATTCTTCGAGTGGTAGTACGCATACTGGAATTCCCGTTTCAAGTTACAACAAGAACTGTAAGGTTATTGTCACTCTGATGTTGATATATTGAGAAAGGCATGTCTAAAGTTTCGTGGATTATTCATTGAGGTGACATCCACCGACGGACAAGGTGGGATCGATCCATTCCAGCAATGCATTATGATAGTATCAGCCTGGAATTTAGTATTCCGCACTTTATTTTTAAAAACGGACACTATAGGCATCATACCAGCTCTATAGGATATCGGCCAGAAGAGAAACATTCCATCCAAGCAATGAAGTGGCTACAATATCTATCTGCGGTGCACAACATTTTGATACAGCACGCTCGGAATGGCGGTGAGAAAGAAATAGGTCCGTACAAAGTCGACGGGTACCGATGAGCAACGAGAACTTACCGGAACTTGAGTCACGGACGAAGTAAAGAAAGATAGACAAAATATATGAAGTCTGGCACTTTGACAACAAAGACAGGGGGACTTTTTACAGCGTACGTGAATACCTTTCTGAAAACGAAACAGGAAGGCAGTGGATGACCAGAGTGGTGCAACACCGAAGAAGATAAATGGAAGTATGAAAAAGAAGGCATTCTTCTCGATTACAACAAAATTACCAAGAATCCGGGATTAAGATCCTTAGCCAAGTTGATGTTAAACAGTTTTGGGGGAAAATTTGGACAAAGATCCAACATACAACAACTACAATACTTTTCGGAACTAAAAGACTATTTAGACTTCATGACCAGCGACAAGATCAGTGTAACGGGAATAAATTTCGTCAGTGATACAATGGTTGGTCTTAAATATTGAAACAAAGAAGAATTCGTCGAGTGATCTGGGCGGACCAAGGTGGTCAGTGCCGCTTATGCGACGGCCCAAGCGAGACTGAAGCTGTAAAGTTATTTGGAACAATTAAATACATGCAAATTGTACGCTGACACAGAGTCTGTCGTGTTTACCTCCAAGTCCGGGGATTGCAAACCAGAACTAGTCGATTCTCTAGCAAACATTACAGATGAAGTAGCAGGAAACCATATTTTCGAGTTTGTGACCGGTGGACCGAAAAATTACGCCTATCAATTCGCCAAACCAAACAACAGTGAAACCGAAACTGTCTGTAAATGAAAAGGAATAACACTCAACTGTAAGAACTCCCTCACTCACGATCAACTTCAATACGATAAAGGACGTGGTGATCAAGAACAGAAATGATGTGAAGACTGTGAGTGATAATTTCTGGATCTTGAAAAACAACATGAAACTTCTGTTTGTGTATCAAAACAAAGATTATAGAATCGCATTTGACAAAAGACGTCATCCGGATGGCTCACCGACCAATGACTGATTTATGACGTATATATAAAATATTTATATATGTATATTATTTGGTTATTTAATGCTGAATTGAAGGAAATCATACAAGTAATGACAAAAAATCAATAATACACAGAACAGGGTAAAACAAAAAAAAAGATGCAAAAGCTGGGGTAACGTTAAAACATAACAAGATAAAACATGGACTCAAGAGTACACAAAACAAAGGGAGATAACTGAGACAAAAGACAAAGGGTAAAAGAATATCTAAACAGACATGAAGACAAATCGATACCAATGCAACGGTTCGATGAAGGTTATATGCTATACAAAAGTACAGAAAATACATAGTAAAGATTGAAGTATTGGACAAAAAAAATATCAGAGTGATAAAATTAAGATAAAGTACATATACAAAGAATAAAACTTCTATTCGCAATGGTTATTCAAGCAAGTTGAGAGAAGGCATCAAAATAGAATGAAACAAAAGAAAGAGGTTTGGGTTAAAATACTCAATCCGGTTGCCCCGCCCCAATCGTCACACCACTCTCACACCATTTCGCAACACCAACGGTGCTCTACGTTCTTGTTCTTGGCGCTTGGAAGGCTATATAAGGAAAATGGCCGTGGTTAATAAGCGCATTTCCATATTTTATTACATTAAGCGATTTAACATAGGCTGAATGGGATCTAAGGTGACACGCCAAATTACTAACCGATATCACAGATTATCAATAGCATGCCCCCGTACTCTCCATAGCCTGAGTCCTCAGGTGGGTAAATGCACGGTTCACTCACAGATGGTTTCCAAAAATGGGAAAAATCTCCCAAAACACCCATATTTTGTCTCGCCAGAAAAAATAACCCGAGGCAAAGTTTTGATTGATATTGCAGAATCTGAAGCAGAAATACTAGAACATTCTATACCATTACTGCCCAGGTGGGTAAATGCATTGTCACGTCCCTATAGGTCGTCTAACATGGGTTGTCTCAACAATTTCACTTTTCAAGATGTCTCGACTTTGCCTCGCCAGAGAAAACTACCCGAGGCAAAGTTCGAATCGATATCACAGGATATCAATGACATGTCTCGGTACTCTCCAAACCCGAGTCCTCAGGTGGGTAAATGCACGGTTCACTCACAGATGGTTCGAAAAACTGGGGAAATCTCCAAAAACACCCATATTTTTTCTCGCCAGAAAAAAATCACCCGAGGCAAAGTTTTGGTCGATATTGCAGAATCTAAAGCAGAAATACAAGAAATATTTACACCATGACTGCCCAGGTGGATTTAATTTACTGTCCGGTCCCTATAGGCGTCTAACATGGGTTGTCTCAACAATTTCACTTTTTAAGATGTCTCGACTTTGCCACGAAAAGGAAAACTACCCGAGGCAAAGTTCGAACAAATATCACAGGATATAAAACATGACATGTCTCGGTACTCTCCATAGCCCAAGTCCTCAGGTGGGTAAATGCACGGTTCACTCACAGATGGTTTCCAAAAATGGGAAAAATCTCCCCAAACACCCATATTTTGTCTCGCCAGAAAAAGTCACCCGAGGCAAAGTTTTGGTCGATATTGCAGAATCTGAAGCAGAAATACTAGAACATTCTACACCTTGACTGCCCATGTGGGAAAATGCACGGTCCGGTCCCTATAGGTCGTCTAACTTGGATTGTCTCAACAATTTCACTTTTCAAGATGTCTCGACTTTGCCTCGAAAGGGAAAACTACCCGAGGCAAAGTTCGAACCGATATCACAGGATATCAATGACATGTCCTGGTACTCTCCATAGCCAGAGTCCTCGGGTGGGTAAATGCACGGTTCACTCACAGATGGTTTCCGAAAATGGGAAAAATCTCCCCAAACACCCATATTTTGTCCCGCCAGAAAAAATCACCCGAGGCAAAGTTTTGGTCTATATTGCAGGATCTGAAGCAGAAAGAAATACTAGTACTAGAACATTCTACACCATGACTGCCCAGGTGGTCAAATGCACGGTCCGGTCTCTATAGGTTGTCTAACATGGGTTGTCTGAACAATTTCACCTTTCAAGATGTCTCGACTTTGCCTCGTCAGAGAAAACTACCCGAGGCAAAGTTCGAACCGATATCACAGGATATCAATGACATGACCCCGTACTCTCCATAGATGGTTTTCCTTTTTTGACAGTTCACAACATTAGGGACCAAAGTCGATAAGTCAAGAGAGGAAATTCATACTCTTTCTACCTGGCCTTGATTTAAGATTTGCTTAAATATAGAAAAAAACGAATTTCAACAATGGATTTGAAGCCTATACATACCCTGATCTGTATAAAAACTTCAAAAATTTCTAAAAATGGAAAAGAAAACACATTAAGATCAAATGCACCAAAAGAGCTAGGAACTATATTCGAGATTAGGTAGAAGATAGCTGTTGGCTCTGACTAAACACCGGCTTTTTCTCAGAATATACATAAGAAATTATGTAACATGGATTTTCCTGGCTTTTTAGATGCTCAACTCACAGCTCTGTCGTCTATAACATGCGTTCATAATTATTCAACTATTCAAATTTTCACACACAAAAAAGCATAAAAAAACAACAAAAAAGAAAGAAAAATAACAAAAAAGGTAAAAAATTATAAAACTTTGCCACCTTTTTTCTAATTAAGGCGTGTAGATTAAGTAATGACTCACTTAAAATCTTACATTTGTGGCGTCTTAAAAAGATCTAAAATTGACGTAATGTGAATACATATACGAGATTTTATGCATTTCTCCTTAATAAATTGTCTATATTGATTTCATTAACCCAAATATGACACAATTCCACCATAATATAACCTTTATCAGTAGTAATGATAATAAATTATGTACAACTACTCCAATAATTATTTGTTAGCACTTAATGAACGTTTGGATCTTATTTAAAATTTCGGTTTTCATACTTACCCGAAAAGTGGCTGCTAGCAATTTGGCTGCTGGCTTCTAAAAAGTTGATAGTCTTATGCGTTTATTTGGTTTTTAGACATATCCGCAAAAGTGGCTGCTAGCTTTTGGCTGCAAGAAATTGGCTGCTAGCTTCAGCCTGGTTAGTACATCTGAGGGATTTGTCATTACTGTCTAAATGTAGTATTTCCCTAGTGCTTAGTCATGTCCCGAGCTTGTTTAAGCTTGTCATTTAGATCCTATTGAGTTCTCTTTTACACACTTTGGACTATGGGTTTTCCAACTGTTTTGATTTGATCTACACATAAGTTGTCGAAATGGCCATTTACAGAGATAAATTCACATTAACTTCGGTACAGAGTTACTTCTTAAATCACGATCCAATCACTTTTACAAAAAATGAAATTTGCTGTTACCAGATCATAATTTGCAGAATTGAAAGGCTTAACAGTCATTCTCTAGAACAATGTTGTAAGAACAAGAAATAACAGTTGTTTTTTTTTTCAAACTTGATAGTGATGTATTTTAATTGCTTTATAATTTTGAATTAAGATGACTATTCCAGAGGTTTATTCATTAAATCTAGCGTTTACTGTCGCACATGTCCCATTTAAACACAATTGGTGACCATAAAGCTATGTTTTACCCAATCTTTAATAAACAAAATGGCCATGACTAAATTCAGAGACTGAATTCCAAATTCAACTCTACTCCTCATAAATTTTACAAACTAACAATAGTTGCCATTACAAATGAAATCCATCTAAATGTTCTTTTTTTATCTTTCAATTAAAACCTATGCATTACCTGCGAGAAAATAATTCATCGCAAATGATATTTTACTTGACCAATTACTACACTATGCCTATATAATAATTTTAATATTGAGAAATGATGATAACTCAAGGAAAAATCTCAGACTTAACATAAAAAGGTATCTGATTGGCTAGCATTGCTTTGACCACGTCTACACCTGGACCTACATATATACAGCTTAATATCCATTCCTACCATTGCATACATGATGGCAGAAGAAAAAATACCGATATTAATTATTATTACTCGTCACATTTCAAAAGCCTTAACTGTACTAAGTGTAATTTTATGCTCATTAGTGATTGTTTTTTCCTTTAGAAAGAATGGTAGAGACTTTTTCAAATGGAAGATAGCTCAAAGAATTGTTGTAGTTGGGGCAATATGCGATTTGCTATTTTATGCTTCACAAATGACATTTGCTGTGCATGTATTCATTACTGAAAGAGTACCGGCCCCAACTGTATGCTCAACGTATGCCTTTGTATTACTTTTATTTGCTTTTGCACAAGGTCGCCTTTCTATGATTGTAGCTGTTGTCGCCTACATGTTGATAAAGAAGAAAAAGCAAATCAATTTTGGAAAGTTTGACTGGAAGCTGTTTTTGCTAATGTTCACAGATTCTTGTATTTTACTCGGCATAGCAGCAGGAAACAACGGCATGGAATTCAATGGCACCTAGTAAGTTTTAGTTGAAGTTTTCTTTACTCTAAACAATAGAATATTACCATGTTTTACTTTCCCTTCTGTCCATCACATTACATTCAATCATAACGTCTACTAAGAAATATGTATTAAATGTTTTGTCTTGGGTTTTTTATCTTTGTTTTTTGCTGTTTAATCGGAGATCACCAAAAAAAAATAAAAAAAACGAAAATCTGTCTTTTTAAGCACTTTCTTCGCACATAAATGTGTATATAAATGACATCGTTTTTTTTTAAATACCAACAGACATATAGAATTAAGGTAGAAACTTATTTTCAACTTTAAAGTTCTTTAATTTGAAGTGGGGAGAAGTCGTCATAACATGCTATTTGGTATCTTCAGCCAAGTAGGAAACCAATACTTAAAAAGATAACAATATTAGAATTTCAGAAGAGAGAAGTAAGCATATAGTAGAAATCGAACAAGCATGCAATAAGTATGAGTAGTATCTCATAATTATGAGATAATTATGTCAAACTTTTGAGATAATATCATCTCGTAATAATGAAATAATACCTCATAATTATGAGATATTTTTTCATAATTAAGAGATATTAACTCGTAATTATGAGAAATTAAGTCCCAATTATGAGATAATTAACGTTTTAACATTTACCTATACAGCAGTCTGTAAGGATAGATCCGCCTCGGTGTCACACAAAAAAGTGTCGGACTAAAGATTGTCGGACTAATAAGTGTCGGACTAATCAGTGTCTCACAAATAAGTCATGGACCAATGAGTGTCGGACTAATAAGCGTCGGACTAGCGGTGTGCACCCATTACCACCATTAACCGTATGTGAAATATGTGCATTGAATTTAATACAAAAAAGTGTTCAAATTCTTTGTTGTATACTTTTCATCGTAATAATAACTTCATTCAAAAGAGCTAAATTTCGCAGATTTCAACACAAGTACAACCTTCCATAAACAACGCGAATTAATCTTTTGCGCCTACATACTGAAGTGACCGACCAGGCTTTTATATTGAGGCCAACAGTTAATAACTCGTGATAACGACTTAACCACTCGTGGGAACGACTGTACAAATCGTGGACACAGCTTGAAGGGAACGACTTCACAACTGATTGGAATGACTTCACAACTCATGGGAACGACTTTTCAACTAGTGTAAACGATTAAATAACTCGTGGAAACGAATTTAAGAAGTCACGGGAACGATTTAACAAGATCGTGGGAACGACGTTACTATCCGTTGGAATGACTTATTACATTTATAACATTATAACTCTTGGGAACGACTTAACAAATCTTGTGAACTACTACATAATTCATTGGAACAGCTTTTAGAGGTCGAGGGAACGACTTCAAAAATCAAGGGAACGACTTTATAACTCGAGGAAACGACTTTAAAACTCGTAGGAAGGACTTTTTTGTCATCATGAAAATGCTCCAAATAAACTTTCATAGGATTTAGACGAGATAAATGTAGAAAATTATATATTCCATTATAAAAATCGTAAAAGATTTTAAAATTGTAGGTCGGATGCTATTGTGATTGGATACAAGACGAGATTTTCGAAATATATTACAGTCTAATCGCATTTACCTTGACAAGTACAACTATCACTCTTTCTAGTACTCTGTTGGACTTTCCGTTGCACTGCTTGTTTAGCCATATATTATGTTTTGTACCCCTCTCATAGGTGATAATCTCCTTTTCAAATTCATTTAGTAACACATCAACTACTAGATAATTTGCTTGTTGGTCATTTAATCCAATTAAGAAGCCAACTGTATTCTTTGTTGGTCAATTCAGTTGTTTGTCGCATATAGCTGTAGGAATAGAATGGTGTCAAAATATGGCAATTAAGAAATAAAAGTATAACAGTTTTTATTGGTCATTTCAGTGGTAAGATTGTCAAAATGTATTACCATTGAGACTAGTTAGGTAATTAATCCTAATTAGTGTTAAATGTCCAATTTGAAACGACCCCTTTAATCGCATACCATTAACATAAATACAAAATATCGATATTAATATTAAAATATGTAGGTGTGGTGAGCCACGATTAAAAGGTAAAAATAGGCCAAAAACAAACAAAAAATAATAATAAAACACCATGAAAAGCTTAAAAAGTAAAAAAAAAATGGGGACAAACGTTTCGGTCACTAAGACCTTCATCGGTGGTAGACAGGGACAAGGAAAGTAAAGAGAAAACGTGTCCAACACAAATTGCGGATAAAACTACTCAGTAAATTTCATGCGTGACTGAATTGAAAACACGCTGATCTTTGTACACCAGCATTCCGAACAATGATGCTGTCTTAGCAGTTAAACATTTCTTGGACAGGAGACTCAACCCATACTTTGACACCAATATTATTCTAAGACTTACTGAACTTGTTCGTACAATCAGCACCTTTCAGTTTAATGATAAATTCTATTCTCAATCAGGTGGGGTGGCTATGGACACTAAAATGGGACCCAACTTGTTTATTTGTTGGTCGCCTCGAGGAAAACATGTTTGCTGAGTTCCAAGGCCTATTGCCTTTGCCAAAATGGACAGGTGCAACAAACTACAACCAAGGCAGCGTTCTACTGATGATCGTGTCCTTCTGGTCATAACGTGTCTTCCCTACCATGTTGCGATACAAAATATCCTACTCAAGAACTTTAAATCAATTGTCTTGAAGGATCCATTTATGGCCAATGTTTTCACATCCCTTCCTTTGACAGCCTACCGAAAAAGGAAAAGCATTGGTCAGCATCTCGTCAAGAGTAAATTCAAAGTTGGTCACAACAAGAAAAAGCATGGTTATTCTGGTTATTCTGGTACCAGAAGATGTAACTGGTCAAGATGTTCCACTTGCACTTTTACATTGGAAACTAACGAAGTCAAGGGCCCCAACAATACCTTCCGGATTAACAACGGTTTTACTTGCATAACCGAAAAATTTAGTTTATGCCATCAAATGTAAACGCTGTTCTATGGTGTACGTCGGAGAAACTTGTCTACGCCTCGGTGATCGTTTTGTTGAGCACTCCGTTAATAAACAGGATGATTGCCCAGTCGGCAACCATTTTCGAAGACCGCAACACTTTGTTTTATTATTGATACGCCACGATAACAATCTTTAATTTTCCAATGTATACACCCCTATTAAGCTGAGTTCTCGGTGAACAGTTAAGGTAAGTGGAGTTCGCGTATAATTGGTTTAGTCCGGTTGGATAATGTTTAGCCCATTTGAGAAAAATGTAAACAAATTCTTATTTTAAGTGTTTTGTCCCTGTTCAGGATAATGTTTTGGTACGGTTTTTGATATTTGAACATTTACCTGTAGCTAAACATTACCCAGATTATACCATGCATCGTATGCTAAAGACATGCCGAAATTACAACACACAGAGAAAAATAGCTTGAAAGTAGTTGAGTAAAGTACTGAAATAAGCAAATAATAAGTCGAATAAACAAATGTCAACAGGTTAGAGACTATTTGCTTACAATACATATATACATAGTTAAAAAAGAAAATATAATTAAAAACAGTATTTAAATGACTATTGAAGATGTTCGAATTATTATTAGAACCAATTCTTTTTCATAAAGGTTAATATTTGTACAATAAAAACATATGGTTCAATGTAAAGACAGTGATGTGAAATGCATGAAGGCAATCTGCAAAACTGAAGCGTCTGAAAACTAATGAGAACCACTGCTAAACATAATATAGGGGTTGAAACACTTAAATATTTGTTATAAATAAATAGAATTAAACAAAAAGATCATAATAAACACTTTCAATGGCCGAAAATGACAACCACAGGCCACAATCCACAAGAACATTAAATGTATAATTAGTTTACCTAAATAATATAGGAAAACTACATTAACCAGTCACAACAAATGGATTGGGTAACATGATTAAACATTTCTCAACATAAAAGTAATAAATCTTCAGTTGTGCAAGTCATACTGCACATCGCCATATTTTGAATCATTATTTAGTAATACTTCTAGTGACTTTTGAGCTTGTAAGTACTGGGATACTATATATATGAGCAAGAAAATTTTCTTGAATTTTGAATTTTGAGGTATTGATAAAAAAAGCCCGGGAATAAGGATATTTCTTAAGTTTTTAATTCTGAATTCTGAAATATAAACAAATTTTGTGGCCTTTTGACAATCTCTAACACCTTAATGAAGCAACAAAGGGTAATTGGCCCTTGATTGGATAAAACGACCAAGAGAAGATTAGTTAGTATATGATGCATTTCTAAATGAGTTTGAAAAAAAATAAATAGCAATGAGAGTAGTGTAAAGCTTAATAATAACAAATCAAGCAGCGTAGTAGTAAATCCAGCAGAGTATTAGATAGACTAGTAGTAGCACTATGATTAGACTGTAAACTTATTCAGACCGAAGGCTGTACTGTTTTTGGTTTAGTATTGACGGTAATCCGATACAAAATGTAATTATAGGAATAGTTTATATTCCTCCAGATAACACACGCAATGCGTCTGAAAATATTATGTAAGAAATAGAAAATGAATTTCTTGAATTACCGAATAATAGTAATAATTAACAACGAAGGGATACTGAGTAAATGGAAATGAGACAAAGTCTCTACACATACATGGTAATACTAAGCAATTGAGCAAAGCTTTTATTGTTGTTCTGCATCTTAGAGTCACCATGAAGCTTTCAACAATGAGCTTCACTCATACCGCATTAAGTTCAAGATGACCCCTAGCACCGGTTTGAGCGGAATTCATTGCTAATTATCGAGCAACGCTACATCCATACTTTTTAAACCTTTTGATCCATGGATGCGGGATTGTCAAAAAACATAAACCTAACTGGCAAAGTGGCTAGAAAATGACACACCTACAATACTCAGTGGGTCACCTGACTAAACCATATACCACTACATAGATCAACAGATTATAGCCTGAAGACATAAGTGATCAATATAAAAGACAGAAAGTAAATATACTTTTAATCAATAAATTTAAATTAATAATAAATAATACAAGAAATAGACAATAGTCATATTGAAATATATTTTTTATTGAAATATAACTTATTTCAATGTATTTCAAATAACAAGTACAAATACAAATTTTATTTAATTAAAAACTTGATAAATCCACAAAAATTATATTCTTAATACCGATTAAAGTAATGAATTGAATAAAACATTGAATGATCCTGTTACATTAAATGAAGTGTTAAAAGTAGGTACGGAAATACCAGGAAAGATAACTCCAGATTTCTGTAAAAAGGTGTTCCAGAATTCACGCGGGAAGGGTAGGCTCAAGTTACGGGGTTTTACTGAATGAATAAGATCAGATAAGTTCCGAACGGCCTTAATTATTATTCATGAGATAATGCTGAATATGTATATCTGTAGTTTCCTAAAATAGAGGCGTTATTAGGGAGAAAAAAGTTTACCGAAACCTTTCAATCGCACTTTAAAAATACTTACCATGAATATACAGTTAAAAGACTATTTTCTTTAAAAAATATAATATTTTCTAAAGTATATGAGATTAAAATAAAGAAGAATCATGCCCGTATCAACAATGAATTTATGTTTCTCTTTGGCGAATAATTGATATTCTTATGAGTTACCGTTCCTTGGAGCGCGTAATATCAAAAATCGTACCGGATTACATCCGGAACACACGTTACCCGCCATTATAAAATTTGACCAGAAATTGGATTCCTCTCCGTTAGTAGATTTGATATTAGTTTTGTTTTGTTACAAAATGGGCGCCATTTGGGATTTTGGCTTTTGAGGAAGGTTTTAGGATAATTATAAGGTCAAGATGAGGAGTTTATTCACCAATTTTGTATGTATTGATAATACTTTTTGTGTTTATACACAGTTATCTCATAGAAAATGTATAATCTAATGTGAATTTATTCAATTGCATACTTCAAAATCGGAAACAGTTTTCCGATTTGATTATCGTTCTTGAACTCAGAAAAAACAGAATCTATCAGATATCTGTAAACATCTTGTCAAAACTATACAATAAAAAATATTGAAATTATTGATTTGGTTAAGGAGAAAATCAAGAAATACGAATATTTATTGATTTCAAATATCAGTTTCCATCCCTATTAAAAGCTGTAAAAATATTTAAATTCTAGATTGTGTGAATATTTAGATGAATCTCAAATTTTACTAGAGAATCAAGCTGGTTTTAGATCGGGTTATTCTACGAATGATAATATATTTACATTACATGCTTTAATTGAATTGTTGAATTTAAAGAAAAAGATACTTTTATTCCTTCATAGATTTTGAGAAGGCATTTGACCTAATTCAAAGAAATTGTTTGTTTTTAAATTGTTTGAAAATTAGATGGGGGAATTTTTTTTAAATAGAAAATATGTATCAGAATGTCAAGTCAAGACATATTCATAACAGGGCAAAATCTGACCTGTTTAATAATTGTGAAATAAGTGTTCGACCCTGGCCCACAAAGTATGAATGATTCCAACTATCCTTGTTCTATTTGTTCCAAAGAATGTACATGGGATACCGACGCAATCGTATGCGATAACTGTGACAAATGGTGTCATATTGGATGTGTAAATATCAGTCCATCCTTGTATGAAAGATATGGGTATACCTCAGCACTTTGGATTTGTCCTGTATGTGATACTCCTAATGATTCGAAAACTATTTTTCAATCGTTTTTATCAGGACAATCTCTTCTTTGTTCAAACTCATACTCATTATTAAGTGATAATTCAGACTTTTCCTTTAATGCCAATGATAATATGGGAGATCCTTTGGCAGCATCATCTCCAAAACCTCCCAGACCTCAAAACAAAAAAAGATTTTATGTCCAGAACAATCTTCGAATTTTAACAGTTAATTTTAGAAGCTGTAAAAATAAAGTACTTCAAATTGAGAATCTTCTAACCTCGTCAAAACCAGACATAATCATAGGAAATGAAACATGGCTAAATAAAAATGTTTTATCCTCTGAAATATTCCCATCTACACTATTTGAAGATGTTTTTCGAAATGATCGCAACACAAGAGAGGGCGGCGGTGTACTTATTGCCATTAAGAAAGGTATTATATGTCAGGAAATATTTAAAAGTGACAAAGTCGAACTAATAGCAGGCCAAATTAATATTACTGATACAAAATCTTTAATAATAATCTCAGCTTACAGACCACCAAACAAAAATGATATAGATTATCTAAAGCAAATGATATCGGAAATAACCAACTTAAAAGAGAAATATAAAAATTTAATTTTCTTGTTAAGTGGTGATTTTAACCTACCTGATATAGACTGGTCGAGTCAGACAATTATAGGCACCATGTATCCAAGAGAATTAAATGAATTGTTCTTAGATATGTTGAACAAACTTGGAATAGAGCAACTAGTTGATTTCCAGACAAGGAAGGAAAATATTTTGGATCTTTTCTGTACTAACCAACCATCATTGATAAATAAGGTCAAACCAACCCCTGGCATTTCTGATCATAACATTATCCTTGTAGATGCTGTCTGTAACCCTAAAAGGTCTAAAAAACTACAGCATAAAATATACCTTTGGAAAAAAACAAACATGAATAAGCTTAAACAAATAACAACCAAGTTTGTATCAGATTTATTAACAAATATTAAATCGGAGACCACAGTAAATCAGTGGTGGAGGTTAGAAACCACCAATTCATTTCTTTAACATTTTCAACTGAAATTCCCCATATTCAAATCTGTCTGGACAATTTATCTTAAGTTTAACCTGTATGAAACCATATATTTTCCGAAAGGTGCATATCTCGTGAACATCATATCAAAATTTCAGCATACCTTTAAAGCCTTCCAAGAGAGTTCCGAAGGTTGGAAAACCCCTATCTATAAATATACACGACTACGGCCAAAACATGACGCACTGATAGTATACCGGAAAACCCCTATGATAAGTACCCAAAGGATCATTCTAGTCAATTAACTTTGGTCTCAAAATAAGCCTGATACATCAATGTTCAAACAGGTGTATCATATGTTTCATTCCGACATTTATTTTTAAAGGGGCAAGAATTCAAAGTTATATTTAGATTCTAAAAGAGCTACTTTTTCATTTGTTCTAAGCGCTGATTGGCTGAATTGGTGGTTTGACACCTTAACATGATATTAAAACATTCCGAGGTGTAATTGCTGTACTTTTTCATGTTTTTTAGTTAATTTCCAAATTGTATACAGAAAATAACATCCTTTTCTAAATTTTTTCCTCATTTTCATCACTATTCAAAATGTCAAAGATTTAGTGTTTTCAGTGCTTTGATCAGGCACAATCACTCATAGATGTTAAACATGGACACAAAACCAAATATACTTCTTTTGTGTCATGAATTCTCAACCCATGTTTAAAACTAAGCCCTTAGAGTATTTTTAATCAAAATAAGGCTGCAAATGTTCAAACCAACTTTAAAATTTTGAAATCATGATACAAAATGTCACCCTCCCCCCAAATTTGAGAAGGTGCTTCTGGGGTAAATTTTGGGACTTGAAATGGTCTTTACCTTAGTTGTGGTCATACAATTAGCATTTTCAATGCGGAAAATGATGCAAAAAGGTCAAGAAGACAGGGGAAAACCAGTTTGGTTCATTTTTTGAGCTTATGAAGAATATTAGGTTTGTGAGTTAGCCGAAAAGCCCGATATGAATAGGTACAATGATAGTATTAAAACTACTGAAAATCCACCCAAGTGCATTTATTTTCCTTCGGGTGATTAAATATATAAAATATAAAGAAAATAACATAATAAAATAAATGCAAATTTATCAAAAGGGTGGCAAATTCAAAATCTTGTCCCAAAATCAGATGGTAAAATTTTGACTTTGCTCTTGTTTTGACAATGTGGACCCTAAAATGGCAATTTTACACTGTTTAGTAGAGGAACAGCATGAATTTTTTTATTTCTGAGGTTCATGTTCACATCAAACTGCATATATAAGCACCATTCCTGCTTAAAAAAAATTATTGTAAACAAATCAGACAGATTTTTATATAAGGCATCTCAGTCAGAGTTGTCGCTTTTGTTCGCGACACCGAAGACATAAAATTTGTAAACATTGAACATATAATCAAAACAGTGGCAAATTCCTGTGTAAAATCAGCCTACAATTGGTGTTTTTAAACTATTTCACACAGCTAAACCTTCTAATTTTGCACAAAATCATGAAAATGGCCTAAAAATGGCATTTCATTGTCAAAATACAGAAATATTACATAACAACTGTTTTTGGCCAAAATTTTGGCACCAGCTGGCTAAAACTTCAATCTTTACCTCAAATTCATCATACATACATGTTTTGCATCAATTTAGGCTATCAGCAACTTTTTATAACATGTTTCAAAATTTTCGCATATTTTGTGTTAAGGTTAGAAACCACCAATTCATTTCTTTAACATTTTCAACTGAAATTCCCCATATTCAAATCTGTCTGGACAACTTATCTTAAGTTTAACCTGTATGAAACCATATATTTTCCGAAAGGTGCATATCTCGTGAACATCATATCAAAATATCAGCATACCTTTAAAGCCTTCCAAGAGAGTTCCGAAGGTTGGAAAACCCCTTTCTATAAATATACACGATTACGGCCAAAACATGACGCACTGATAGTATACCGGAAAACCCCTATGATAAGTACCCAAAGGATCATTCTAGTCAATTAACTTTGGTCTCAAAATAAGCCTGATACATCAATGTTCAAACAGGTGTATCATATGTTTCATTCCGACATTTATTTTTAAAGGGGCAAGAATTCAAAGTTATATTTAGATTCTAAAAGAGCTACTTTTTCATTTGTTCTAAGCGCTGATTGGCTGAATTGGTGGTTTGACACCTGGATTAAATTTAGCGATGGAATTAATAAAATTATTGAAGATAATGTTCCGAGTAAATTGACTAAATCAAAGTATACTAATCCCTGGGCAAATACAAAAATTGATAAAATATGTAAACGACAAATGAAAGCATTTAACAAAGCAAGAAAGACTGGTAAAAAAGAGCATAAAGAAAAATATAAAAAACTTAAAGCTACAGCACAGCGAGAAATAAGAAGAGCCCAAAGTAATTATATGAAAGATATAATAAGTCCACAGTTAGATGAAAAACCTAAATCTTTCTGGCAATATATTAAAAGCAAAAAAACTGAAACATCTGGTGTATTACCCCTAAGAGGTAAAGATGGACTGTTATAAAGTGACCCTTCCATGCAATCAAATATATTAAATGAACAATTCAAAAGTGCTTTCACTAAAGAGGATACCTCCAACATGCCAGACAAAGGTCAAAGTCCCTATATCACCATGCCAGAAATTTCTATCAACACTAATGGAGTTATAAGGTTATTAAAAAGTATAAACCCTCACAAAGCTACTGGCCTTGATAACATACCAGCTCATTTTTTTAACAACTTATCAGAGGAAATTTCACCATTTTTATCATTTTTCTTCCAGCTTTCAATAGACAATGGTGATATTCCAGTAGATTGGAAACAGGCTAATGTTGTACCGATTTTTAAAAAGGGAGATAAACACGGTGCAATTAATTATAGACCCGTATCATTAACGTCTATTTGTTGTAAGTTTTTAGAACATATTTTAACTAGTAACATCAGGAAACACCTAGACGAAAATAAAATTTTACATGACAGTCAACATGGCTTTAGAAGCAGAAGATCTTACGAATCCCAACTTGTAATCAGCATCCAAGATCTTGCTAAATCTCTAGTAGAAGGTCATCAAATGGATATAATTTTATTAGACTTTTCTAAAGCATTTGACAAGGTTCCCCATCAAAGATTGATAAAAAAATTAGAATTTTATGGTATTCGAAATAAAAATTTAAACTGGATAGCCGATTTTTTAGGTAATGGACAACAGCAAGTTCTTTTAAATGGCATTAAATCTTCAAAATTGTCAGTTGATTCAGGCGTCCCTCAAGGGACAGTTTTAGGCCATACATTATTTTTGCTTTTTATAAATGACTTGCCTGAACACGTTAAATGTAATGTCAGACTTTTTGCTGACGATTTTCTGTTAAACAGAAAGGTGGATAATAAATCTGATTCTATTAATCTACAAAAAGATTTAACTTATTTGGAAAAATGGGAGGACACTTGGCAAATGAAATTCAACCCCGAAAAATGTTATGTTATACATGTTTCTTAAAAGAAAATCCCTCTCAATCTTAATTATTCCCTACATTATCATGTCTTAGAATCTGTTGAAAATAGTAAATACCTAGGTGTAAGCATTAACAACAATTTAGACTAGGGTCCACATATAAATAATATAACTACTAAAGCTAATAAAACCTTAGGATTCTTACGTAGAAATATGAAAAACTGTACACGTAAGGTAAAAACCTCACCTATACATCACTTGTACGTCCGGTTGTAGAATACTCTTCACCAGTTTGGAACCCATACAAAAAAAAGCAAATAGATCAGATTGAGCAGATACAGAGAAAAGCAGCATGGTATTTCCTTTACGACTACCGAGACAGGTCACCAGGTGCAGTGTCAAACATGATTAACACCTTACAGTGGGAAAGTCTTGCTTGTAGAAGAACTAAAGCAAGCCTTATATTTTTATACAAAATTAATAATGGTCTTGTTGAAGTACCAACATCTATGTTATCTAATTCTGACAGGCGTACTCGTGGGGCACATAAATTCAGACAAATTCAAACAAATAAAGACTTTTATAAATTTTCATTCTTTCCTCATACCATCTCAGTCTGGAATACTTTACCAGAATCTATAGCTCTTTCTCCTAACCTTGAATCCTTCAAAAGTGGTATCTCCACAGTAACATTTGAAGGACCTAGACTGCAAACTCTCTTCTAATTATAATACCAAGCCATTGTACATACATGTAAATATTTTTAAATTTATAATTTGATCCTACTATAAGTTAAGTTAATTTTATTTTTTTTCATATTGACAATAACTTTAACAGTCCATGTACATAGCACACACAGTTCCGGGATGTTACACACTCTAACCTTAGAGTCTATTCCCATATTTGGAAGAAGAAGAAGAAGAAAGCTTTCTCCGGTACTTTTGCGGTCTATTAAATGATTTGCAACATTATTTGGAAGGGAAAGATCTGAATTGTGTTCAGTCAATTTTTTCTGATTTTGAGAATGAACTGACTGTATATCTCTATATAAATTTTTCTTCTTTTATATGCCGACGACACAGTATAATTGTCATAAAGATGTACTGCAATGATTTACAAAATATGTTAAATGTTTTTGCTAATTACTGTGATAAATGGCAGAATAGAACCAACATAAAGAAAAGAAAGTCTTAATTTTTACTAAAGGAAGTATTCACCGAAATTTAAAGTTTTCTATACGCAAGTTTGAATTATTTGATAAAATTTTTGTTCCCATTCTGCTTTACGGATCTGAAGTTTGGTGCTTGGAGAATTTTGAATTAATAGAGCGGATGCACTTAAAATTTTGTAAACTTATTTTACATTTGAAACAAACAGCCTCTAAGCTGTATTGTATATACAGAATCATGAATACATCCAGATGCTAAAGTGCGCATGGTTATTTCTAGTGCAAACATTTTAAAAGGAAAAGAAAGTAAGATTACACATGCAGATGTTTCTTATATAGACTTCTCTATGTGAATTTTTGTATTTATGGTTTTCAATTTAAATGGCTATCATTTATTAAAAATATCTTTGAAAATTGTGGTATGTCCCATATTTGACAAAACTAGGTTGTTCCGGTGTCGACAAAGACTGAAAGACCAGTTTATGCAGAAGTTATCTTCAAATAATTTCTACACAATGTGTATATGTAGATGCGATAGTCTTCCTCTACCGATAGAGTCGGGGAGATGGCAGAATTTGACAAGAAACGAAAGGTTGTGTCATTTCTGTGACTCATCGGACATAGGTGATGAAAACCATTACATCATATCATGTTCTGCTCTAAAAAAAATGAAAGGAGTAAATCAATTCCAGAATTTTGTAATATAGGACCAAACGCTTTCAAATTAAGTGAACTTTCTAATTCTGATAATGTTGATACTGTTGAAAAAATATATAGATTTATAAAAATTATATATGATAAAGTCCGTCCTCCTGGTTGAAATTTTTATACAATCCATACATGTGTGTTATATTATATTGTATTTATATGTTTTTGTTACTTATATATTATCTTTTTAACTACATATGGGAAATAAAGTATCACATACTTTTGGATGAGAAGATTTAAAAAAAAAAAGAAAAAAAAGAAAAGAAAAAAAAATCCGAAGGAAAAAAGTCCCCCTTTGAGTGTACATTATTTGTGTAATCATTATTATTATTATGTATTAGAATATATTTGTTTTCACTATACAGCATTCTGCTTGTGGCTTCCATATTTACTAATGTTACTTCGATACTTCGATACTTAGTGATGTTGTTACTTCGATAATTTCTTATTTTACTTCGAGATTAACTGATGTTACTTCCATATTTACTGATTTTGCTTCGATATTTAATTTTTTTTACTTATTGAAATTTAATATTTACTTGTATTTTGACAATACATCCATATTTTTCAGTTGTGGACTTAAGGAAGGAAAAGGAGTATTGTGGAATTTCCTGTTGATATTTATGGTACTGACCGGAATTCTAGTGATTATTGTCGTGATGTACTCCTTGACATGGATTCATATATACCAGGAAGGGAAACGCATCTCAGAAGCAATAGGCCAAGAAAGTGCAGTATCAAAAAATCTTGTGAAAGTTACAAAGAACTTGTCATTTTTCGTCCTGGTGTTTTTCCTGCGACTTTGTTTCCCAGCTGTCCATGGTATATGGGTGTTTATCATCGATAACCCTCCACGACTTCTGTATCAAATATTGAGCTTTGCCACATGTGCTGGTGGAATCTGCAACGGAATTGTGTACCTTACAATTCGTCGTGACAATCTATAACACTTTTGCATGTTAGCAAGGTGCATACTAACTGGACTTTTCTTCGAGGTATATTACTGATGAATAATTGATCCAAAGCTAATTTACATTCATAACAGGAACTTCTGAAACGTTTTTTTTTCTTAAGAAAATATACGATTCTGATTTTTGTCCCGTTCGCGACAAAAGTTCCGAAAGCGAGACATGGTGATCCAAAATTCAGTCGTCGGCGTCGTCGTGAACATTTATTTTAACCCTGTGGTTAAAGTTTTCCAAATACAAATATCTCATTAAATCTCTATGTAATCATTTGAAATTTGGACACAACAAAGAAAATGGTAAGAAAATAACATCTAGCTGAAAAATTTCGAATACTTCTTTATCGTATTTTTTCAGTATTTGGACTTAGTATTTTGCCCCAAAAAATTATTTTAACCCTGTAGTTAAAGTTTTTTAAGCATCAATATCTTCATCAAAAGTTGATGGAATCATTTGAAATTTGGACAGAAGCAAGAAAATGGCCAGAAAATTACCTCTAGCTGAATTTGTGTTCCATATTTGGACTCTTTTGTGCAAGAAATTTATTTCAAACCTGTGGTTAAAGTTTTGTCACATGAAGATATTAAATCTTATTGGATTTTTAGGGTTTTTTTTTTATTTTTGGACTTAGTTTTTATTTTTACTGAAAATTTTCAATTTTAGTTTTTTTTTCACTAAACAAATTCAATGTTAGATGTTTAGAAGTAGAATAGAGTCTTTGAATCTTAATAGAATTACATTAAACTTGACATTTCTGCATAAAAAGAGCAGATGTGTAACAGGCTGTTGGAATTAGATTCCAGTTCCAACTTTGGGGTACTTCCTGAAAATGTCCAAGACCAATTATTTTTGAAATTTTTGATGTTTAGAAGTAGATCTTAATAGGATTACATTTAACTTGACATTTCTGCATAAAAAGAGCAGATGTGTAACAGGCTGTTGGAAGTTTGATTCCAGTCCCAACTTTGGAGAAGTTCCTGAAAATGTCCAAGACCAACGATTTTTGAAATTTTTGCATCCAATTACAAATTTTAACAATGTTTTAGTATCAAGCTTAATTTTGAAAACTTTTGAAGAATTATATAAAATGGTGCTAACATTGGTAAATTTCCTGCAACTATCAAAGACCTGTTATTTTTTTGGAATTCTACCTAGCAACCATGTCTTTTTCAATTACTTAAAGTTATTATGATTTTTTTTAAGTCAAATTGCAAAAATCTTTGATTCTTATTTCAGTAAATTTTCTGCAACTCTCAAAGACCTGTTATTTTTTGGAATTCTACCCAGCAACCATATCTTTTTTCAATTCCTTACAATATGATTAATTATTTTCAATAGTGAAATTCCAAAATCCCGGATTTCAGTGGTTGTACATTTTGTGAAACTTCAAAAGACCGGTTATTTTTTGGAATTCTGCCTAGCAACCATACTTTTTTGCAATTTAATTGTAACCAGTCATTGCACACAAAAAATTGATACCAGATTTGGCATGAAAGTCTCAAAGACCAGTTATTTCTTGAAATTCTACTTAGAAACGGCTTCTAAATATATATCTAACTAATTATAACCTGCAGACACCTTCTGGCTACTTTCGCATGGAGGGAAATCGACAGTCTAATGAACTTTGGGGAATGGCACTAAATGATATCCTTTAGTATTTGATAACAAGAAAATGGGTGTAATGAGCAAATGTATTTCGTTGAATGATAAAATCCGTGAAATCCGAATAATGAGTGTAAATGTACATAAGTAATACCTTAACTAACTTAAAGACCTCGAATATGAAAAAAAAAACGCCGAATATGAAAAAAACACAAAAAAGTATATATCTAAAACTAAATGCTTACATCCCGCCATTGAAATAGAATCTTCTACTCATGTTTATTTAAATCAGTTTATTTAGGCTACATATATCAATTAGTTAATAAATGTTTTTTTATGTTCTTAATACGAAAAAGTAACCTTTTATATTGATCTTGTTTCAGATATGTGTTTACTTTTATTATTTAAATACCGATTAGATTGTATTTTAAAAATTACCCGATATATCGATTTGTTGTCACTTTAAGTATATTTTCTTACATCTGTTCGTTAACTTGCGATGGTAGTCGGAAAATTTTTCTCACTTAAACTTCATGTTATATCTAGGTGAAACATAACAGAAGGTCAAAGTTAAGCATAAATGAATGAATATGCATAAAAATTTATGAGGTAAATAATTCGGGGTAAGTAAATAATTTGAGGTAAATTATCAGTTAAAGTTCTTCGAAATCGAGAGAATCAAAGGAAAGATAAAAGAGAGATGGAATAGTCCAAGGCATTTGCAAGAATTAAAGTGTCTTGAATAACAAAACAAAATGCTCATAACAGGTCTTTAAATGCAGATATTGTCAGTCATGACCAATTTTTTTGTTGTTGTAAATTTACCTTTTCTTGTTGTAATTTCAAACGTGTTACTGTATTTTCTCTCAGAACACTCTGTCCAAAGATAACATATCATGATTCGAAGCTGCCATTGCCAGGAATTAAATGTACGATGTAAGGTGTAGCAGGGGGCGATTTTTGTAGCTGTACGAAGCGTTTTACTGTAGGTCATATTTTAGTGCAACATTTTTTTACTATACGCATGGTTGTAGTGAAACTGTACGCAAAATTGGTCCTAAAGTATTACGGGAATGGTTGTTTTCTGTTTTACAATGGGAAATGGATAGGTTTTTTTCTTCATTTTTTTTTTTAATTTAAGGATTCCGAGAGACAAAATATAAATATTTTTATACTGGTAAAAAAATACATTATTGAAATCAGGAAAGATATTCTCAAGTTATATAAATGCAAATATTTAACATTATTATACTTTATTTTTACCCCATCACTCAAAGTAAAAAAGAGATTCGGAGCGGTCTGATTAGTATGTCGAGATGACGACTTAGTATGTCGAGATGACCACTTAATATGTGGAGGTGACGACTTAGTATGTCGAGATACCGACTAAGTATGCCGAGATCACGACATAGTATGCGAGCGCTCGACTTCCTCTCGGTATAAATTATAGAAAAAATAAAGTTTGAGTGTCATTTACATATGATATTTTGTTTTATTTATTTTATCTTGGTTTTTTAGTGTGTGTAAGTGTTAAGTGTTAAGATCGATTCTTTTAAAAGCCGATATGTTCAGACTGAAATATTTGAATCGACTAACCATCGATGGAAATAAGTGATTCTTGCTTCAAAACGCTGGAGTGGTTTGTTGTTGGCTTCAAGATCCAAATCTTTTAAGTCTGTAGCTAAATCACTTGTTGGAAATGCAGACATAACTTCAACACTTTTGGATGCAAACTTGTGCAAACGGAGATTTCCGTACTTCTTCAATGCTGCTTGTGTGTCTTTGACGACTTTGATGGCCTCTTCTGCTGTTGGGTATGATGTTAATCCTTCAAAAACATAAACGTCTTTAGTCACAAAATTTGTAACATCTTGGCCATACTCTGGCTCTGCGGCCTGTACTGTCTTAAGTAGCCCCAACGTTGCCACTGCTGGGGATGGACTGTTACCGAAGACATGCACTGTCATTCGGTACCCTATCAATCCTTTGTCAATATCATTGTCTTTAAACCACAGGAATCTTAAGTAGTTTCTGTGATCTTCTCTCACTACAAAGCAGTGAAACATTTGCTGAACATCAGCAGTAACAGCAACCATCTCTCTCCTGAAACGTATCAGTACTCCCAGTAAGCTGTTTGATAGGTCTGGACCAGACACCAAAATACTGTTTAGGGATACTCCGTCAAACTTTGCGGAGGAATCGAACACACCCCTGATCTGCTCAGGTTACTTGGGATGGTATACTCCAAACAAAGGTAAATAAATACCAACATTCTTCTTGTTCCTGCAATGTCGGATGAACTTCCGCATGGTTGTCTAATATCTTTGACCAAAAATTCTAAGAAATGTTCTCTTTTGAGGACGCTCCTCCTCAGACTATTTTCGAGGAATTCCGCTCTTTTAACAGCTTGTTGCCTGTTGTTTGGTGTCCGAAATGGCAACGGAGATACCAAACTGCCTGTGGAGGCTCTTGCAAACTGGTTGTCCATTTGTTTCATAAATGTTTTATCTTCATACGACATTCCTGGTTTGTCGTCATCTTTTGTCTTGGCAAAGATATCATATTCTGGTATGTCTACTGTTTTGATTACAGTATTGAAACAAGCGGGATCTGGTTTCCGTACACAAATTCTACTTTCACATGGTCTTAGTGTCGTAGGTTGGCCAGAAGGTAAGATAAATGTTTTCTTCACAGATAAGTCTGGCGTTGCATGTTGATAGTCCAGACAGATTTCGCCAATGACAACCCAGCCCAGTCTTAATTTCTGGGCGAAAGATGATCCAGCTGATCCATATCTATGATCTAGAACATGATGGACTTCGGGAAGGTCTCTTCCTATGAGCAGCATTATCTTCCTTCTATCTTTAATTTGCGGGATTCTGGCAGCTATATCTTTTATGTGTGGAAATTGTATGGCAGAATCTTGTGACGGGATTTCGTCTCTCCTGCTTGGAATGTAGTCACATTCTACTAAAACTGGCAATTCTAGCTCTTCTTGTCCGTGTAATGATTGGACTATAAACCCTTTGGCTCTCCTGCCACTGGTGGCAATACGACCTGAACAAGTGGTCGGGGTATAATTTTCTGGTCTGTCTTCAATGTTGAAGAATTCAAAAAACTCTGGTGATGCCTGATACCTGTTACTTTGGTCATCAAGAACTGCATACATTTCAATGGTTATGTCGGGGTTGTCCCTATGATGTATTCTGACAGGGATAATCTTGGCTCATGACTTGCATGTGTTGTTTCTACAGATTTCTGTGCTAGACGAGTTTACTGTTCTGTCAGTATTGTTGGTATCTTTTTCCTCCTCGCCGTTCTGTTGTTCTATCTCCCCGCCGTGATGTTGTACGGGGCCAACTGAAGATCCCTGCCTGACTATCTGTAAGGCAGTGATTTGTTGTTTGCTTCTGCAGTCTCTGCAGGAAATCTTCGCCTTGCAGTTTCTGGTTCTGTGGGTTGTAGAGGTGCAACACCAAAAACATAGGTTGTTTTGTTTGAGGATATCTCTCCGCTCCCCAATAGATTTTGATTTGAATCCTCTACATTCGTGTAATGAATGCTTTGTGTTGTGTATGACGCACCTGTCCGGTGCTCCATTCTCTGTGCACTGGGACAGGGTGCCCTCAATGTCTTGCCTGGGCTTGTTTGGACATGATCTGTCAACATCAGTCTTGTGAGATGCTACCCGGGTTTTGGCCACGGGTTGTTTTCTTCCGGAATACTTTGGAGTTGTTTGCTGTTCTTGTTCATAACAGAATCCGGGATCATTTCTGATTATGCTCATTTACCGAACAAATCAAGAGAATTCAGTGAAAGGCGGGAATTGTACATTCCGGGACGACTTATAACTTGATGTCCTTGTTGTCCATTTTTCTTGGAGTCCGTAAGGGAGCTTACTGACAATTTGCCTTATCCCAGATGACGAATCGCAATATCCCAGAAGTGACTGGAATTTGGGATTCTGCTTGATGTGTTATATTTCCGACAATAAATCGGACAACTCATACAGACGTCCACTGTCCTTGTTTGTTAGTTTTGGGAAGTTCGCCAATCTGTTCATTATTGACGCTTCCACCATTTCAGGGGATCCATACCTGGTATCTAAACGACCCCACAGCAATCTGAGACATTCAGTGGGGTTCTCACATGACCTCCTTATACTTTCAGCCTGTTTTGAAGACTCAACTCCGAGCCACTTTACTAGGAGGTTTAACTGTTGTGAGTCATACACTTTGGTTACATCAATAACTGACTTGAAGCTATTCTTCCACACAAAGTAGGATTCAGCACGGTCGTTGAAATTAGTAAGACCAGATAACAGTATTTCCTTATGGAGAAGGAATCTAGTTATATCTGAAGTTTGGTCCACAGTCGTGTCATCCTTCATGTTTACTGCATGTGAATTAGTATTGGTGTGTTATGTGATCAGTGCTGACGTGGTGGTTCGAACTCTGTTAAGCTTAAATGTAACAGACTGAGATTTACGAGTTGGTCCAGCATAAGCTGGAGTAGACCCATATACTACTGTTGGAGTTGACGTAACTTCCGGTAGTCTGGAGGCCCAATATACTACTGACGGGATATTTTGTATCTCCTCATTTGAAACATTGAAGGAGTGTTCTTCAACATTCTGTTGAACCCGTTGAAGCGGGTCTGCTTCATCCATGGGCAACTTACTTCGTTGATTTTCACTATCCGCTTCTGTTTAACTACTTTCGTTTTCCAGTTTCCACCATAGTAGCTTTTCTTTTGCTTTCCAACATTGTCATGTCGGCCTTAATATCGCTTGTTTTCTTTAACAAAGTAGCCTGCTGTTCTGCAAAGGCAACTCTAGCTTTCAAAACCTCCGCTTTGACACTTTTTCTCTTCACCAGACTGGAAACGTCTGTATGTCTAGACGTTCCACCTTGCGAAAGGTGTTTACTATTGTGGGACGATGAACAACTACTCACAGCCCTAGATGTTTTCTTGGGCGTCAGAGCCTGAGATGGGTCCGATTACTTTTATCAATTTACATTAAATTACAATTACTTTCCCAAATGTATGATTAAATTAAATTAATGATTACAGCATTTTCACCATGATTAAACTAAATTCATAAATTGATATTTTTCAATGGAACTTGAAATTTAGGATCTAGTTTTGGCAAAGTTGTTTGAATCACTTTCAACAGTAGACAAAGGAAGAAATTTTCAAGCAATAAATTCCAAAGTTTTGTCATTTCAATCTATTTGGCAACTACCAGTTTTGGCATATTTTTTAATTCTTGCTTAATATATGTCAATCCGTCAGTATTAATGTGTATATCAAGATGAATTATTTGAAAATAAAACTAAAAATGTGTCTATAGGGGAATTCAAAACCAAATAAACTAAATATTGTTTTGAAAAAATATGGTCATGCTATTCCGGGAAATTACCATATATAACTTCATTTTATATGCATTATAATTACTTGTCCTTTTAGGTACAACACTATGTTCTTTGATGTAATTTTTTATGAGTAACATATGATTTTGATACACCAGCACTTACTCCATACCCCTCATCTTCTATTACACAATTACACTGCATTCAATCTTACAAAATTAAATTTTTATACATGTACATGTATAATAATACCCTAAGGTACAAAAATTTAGTTGAGACAAAATAAACCTTAATTGTTTTTTACATGTCATTTCAAAGGTGACATTACCACTGATTAAATAAAGAATAAAATTTTGATTTCAAAATAAATAACACTTAATAGTGACCATAATAAAACTTAAATCGGGACTAAGATTGGCATTCATGATATAATCTGTCACAAAATTTTGTAAATTTAGGGTCTTGTCCCAAAAAAGGTTTGATAAAAAAGATATAAAAATATAAAATAAAACAGTTCTATGTGCACAAATTTTTCAAATATTTTACAACTTGACTGCATAAATTTTATTGTGACTTTTATTTGGAAATGAAAAGAGCCATGACAGGGATTTTTCACCCATCTCTCAGGGGCCGAATATCAGCCCCATTCGCAATGACAAGTTTACTACTTTCTGTATCTTATCTCTTCTACAAGTACCTTGAAATGTTCAATGCCCATTGTGCAGCTCGAAGGAAGCAACCTTAAACATTGAATCATTATTGCTAATAACTGACTGCCTGGTTTCATCATGTTATGTGCCTGGTGCTATAATAAACTCTTTAATATAGTTGCAATAAATATAAAAATATGAAATGATACAGAATCAAATCAAATAAATAAATTCATCTAATAATCATCAATTATAAAGATGCATTTTACAATTTCCAAAAATCCAACTTTTGTGGATAAAATATTCCCAAAAATGCCATTTCCCATAATACTCTGAAAAATCCTTGCATGATTTCAGATTTTTATAATATCCTAATTGTAATCAGAATGTAATCATAAAGTAATCAGGATTACATGCTATTTTTGAAAGTAATTGATTAAATTAAATTACATCGAATCAGATTTTTAGCTGATTAATGATTACACTGATTACTTTAAAAAATGTAATCGATTACAGCTGATAAATGATTACAATTACAATTACCCCATCTCTGGTCAGAGCCTTCATAGCTTCCTGTAGATTACTCAGGGTATTATCTACATTATGTTCCCGGAGGCTTGCCAATGTTGCATAGGCTTCCATATGGAAATGTCGTTAAAAAATGTTAAAAACTGATAAATAATCCAGAAAAACTGGAACGTAACTTACAATCTTTACGTAATAGTGGATATCGACGAGATATTCTGAACAAATCTGTTAAATAGGCTTTGGAATATGGTGACCTGAAGACTTTACATAAATACTGGCCTCTCACTGATACTGCCGATGTCTACTGAAATACATGAAGACTCTTTACCAAACCCTTCGGGGAGTTTTGAGTTTGATTTTTCTTCCGTAGTGCGATAGTGTTTTACCAGCAGACTAGATTCCTTGAACTAGCCGGCAGTTTAGCGGCGAGCACTCTTTGACCCTTCTTTCAAAATTACGTATTGTCTTATGCTTTTTCTGTTCCAAGGTCATCGAGTTAGTAGTCTACCTGTATTGGGTTTTATTCGCATGTTTATGATACTATAGGAAAACGGGATAGAGAAAGGGGAGGTTTGGGTACCCATAAACCGGTTTAACCCTATTACTGGTTTTTGCTTGTGCCGGTACCAAGTCCGGCTATCCCGAGTTCCTATCGTTATTTATGTTTGTCTCTTGTTTTCATTATTGTTTTTCTGGTGCAGTTTGCTTGTAGATTGTGGCTTGTGATTGTAGTTCCTGGCCATTGTAGGTGTTTGGTGTTTTCCTGTTTTTGTAATTCCAATTTATGTTTACTGTCTTCGGTCCTGCTGGATTTCAGGAAGTCCATATAGGCCCTGAGTTGTTTCCGGTACCTGATTTTTGCTAGTACATTTTTTTTACCTAGGTTTGACTGGTCCTGTATGCTCGAGGGAGGGTTGTCTGCTTCTTTGAGCAGTACATCAAGTATTGTCCATAAATATTCTACGTCTTTGATGATATTGGTCACATGTCTGTGAATACAGTTCTTGCTCTTTCTTTATAAGTGTCTGGACCATTGTGTCCTGGACTGTTAAAATGGCGTTCTCGGTCATATCTGTCGGATTTACACTCATGATGATGAAACGTTGTTTATTCCAGTTGTAGCTTTGTCGCCTGGAACAGGAACGTTGTTATCGAAGTTGAGTGACTGCGTTGTCTTCTTTCCGAGAACAGGAAGAAACGTTGTCCTGTAACTGTGTTGCATACAGCAGGAACGGTACTACCAGTTGTCCAAATGAGGTCTAGAACTCAGGCTGGTTCCAGTATTTTTACTGTACTGAGCCGGACTCAGCGAGTATAACCTAGTTCGTGGGCCCAATTCAAAATATAAACCAAATGTGGATCTACTATTTTAATTAGTCGGTGAAAAAATTGATGTGGTCACGAACAAAATGGTAAAAACACTGTTATTGAACTAGGTTCCAAATTCCAAAACTATCTGGACTAAACGTTTGTGTATGTGTTTGTGTTTCGTATGACCTGGTGAATCGAGAGAACGAAGGAATCGGGAAACGAACTACTCAATGTTTCATACACACGGTGCATTCGGAATATCTCCATGTTTGTCGTGACAAAAACACTAATTGTGACAATACATTTTCACACGTCTTTTTTCACAAAAAAGAAAATACACTGTTTCACGACTGAAGTACATTTGAATCCATGAAAATGAGGTAAAAGTGTTCAAATAAGAGTCAGAAGTAGTCAAGTCAATCAAAAAAGTGACAGCCCTTTAAAATATCCCTTTCACTTCACTAAATTCTATCCATATTGAAAATTTAAAAGCGGAAAACATATCTAGCCAAAATAATGCAATAATCGCTCGAAAAATCAATTCCAATTGATGCTTAAAAGCATACCTAATTTCGAAGTAAAAATTCAGCTCATTAATGCATATCTTGTTTATTGTACACCAACAATGCGCCACCTGGCCAAGAGTTGAGAGTCTGCTGCGCTAACCACTACACCACCAAATCCATGT
>MJUU01019749.1:15625-26799 GCA_002080025.1 Modiolus philippinarum
CGTAAAATTGCCTATAGATTTACGTAATTTGACTAGACGTAGGTCTGTCAAGTACTTTTGAGAAAAAAAGCGAATAGAGTTATCTCGCATTGTACAATATAAGTTATTCTTCTAGTGATATTTTGATAGAGGGCGAGTCTTCAGACGAGCCCGTCCATCAAAATATCACGTGATGGAACAAATATTAGTTCAACATATGGCTTCAGTGGCGGATTTAGGGGGACTGGGTTGGCCCGGGCCCCCTTAGGTTGGGAAATATTTAAAATTCCAAGGGGTTTTTTAAAAAAAAAATTGGTTCCGGGCCCTCCTTATGGAAAAATGTTGGGTCGGGCCCCCCTGAGCAGAAAGTCTGGATCCGCCACTGGGTTTGTATCAAAGAGGACATGTTAATCAATTATTTTCACGTGGCCATGTGACAATTGAAGTTTCAGTTAGCAAAGTTATTGCAATAGATGGGTTACATAAATTGGATGCTGCCATGTTGCATGCAGGATATAAATTTTTATAACAAAAAGTGCAAGGTGCAACATAAAACCAAACCCGTTTAAAACGGAAAATATTTGAATATGTGAAGTGTACAGGACAATGGAGGTCTTGCCCGACTTTAACTTGCGAAGAAAGTGATATGACAGCATTGTTAGCCAGGAAAATAATATATGCATTTTCCATTGTTCATTGGTGGGAATTTGAAAGCAGAATCATTCTCATTTTGTGTACTTCCAAGACCTCTACCCCATCCCCTCCCCTTTCCGAAAAGGTGATGTCAATTTTTTCCCAAGCAGTTTCAGACTTTTTTCAAACATGACAAGGGCGACGTATAGCCATATATCCCTGCTGCTCCAGAATTTGAAACCCCTTTTCAAAGTTAAAAAGGGGCATAACTCCCAGAAAAATAATCATTTAGGACTCATCTCTGAACTGGCTTAAGGCATCCCTGAGCAAAAGCTACTGTACGTTGCGGCAGGGATAAAAAAGAAAAGTGAATAGCATTACTACATTAATCTGTCAGGGATTTTCAGGAGTGAATACGGAATATAAATTCCGAAAAAGGTATGAAAACCGCCAGTTTTTTCATCAAAAATCATAAATTATTTCATTTTAGCGAACAGTTTGTAAAGAAGTGTTAAAATTACTGGTATACGGGTAGTTTAATACGGGATTAGTATTTTTTTCTTTGATAGTTATTTTTTACAAGGATTTTCATGCATACTTTGTTTTTTTCTGATGTGTTCTTCTTTTTTACCAAAAACGGCAGGGTTGAATATTTAGAATAGTCATTGATTCAGATATTTAATTTATTAATTGGCGATAAAATCATGAATGTGGTGTAAGTTATTCTTTAAAATCGTTGTTGAATTTATTGTACAGTTTCTTGTACAATAACTACCAGAAATTGGAAATTGTAGCACTGTCTTGTCTCCACCCCACATAGGTATTGGGTTTATTGAACACTGTTTTCCAAAGAAAATGAAGTACCACTAGAACACACGGCAAATTACCAAATAATATGGCACCTATAATTGCAGTTTTACGCAAATTTTAGCGTTTTATTTGTTGATTTCTCTGTAACGGTTGGCATTTTTTATTATGACTCAACTTGACCCCGATATTAATACCGATAAAAACAATCAAAAATAACTTACAATTTATGTTTCAAATAAATCTTTGATGTCTAAACTTCTACGTAAATACTTTTTATAATCATACTAAAGAATGCTATTATTTCTTTAACTTTAATGATACCATATTCCAATCTTTGTTATAGGGTTCCCTTAGGGACCGACCATTTAACTTGAAAAGGGGGGGGGCTATGGTTTTTTTTTCTAAAAAAAAATAGTCTGGAGCCGATTTTATGTGAAAAAAATATTTTGGCTGCCAAAATGATGAAAAAAAATTTTCTGACGGAGGCTTCTGCCCAAAACAATAATGTTAATTTTGAAAAAAAAAAATTGTTGATACACTTGAAAAAAAATCCTGTCCAGAAAAAAAAAACATAACCCCCCTCCCACTTCAGGTTAAATGGTCGGTCCCTTAAAAGGGGAGAAATTAAAGAAATCATGACCACATGAAGACCCATGAACTTCCTACCAACAAAATAAAATTTAATAGTTGTTCAATAATTCAAAACAAGAATTATCATTGTGTGATTCCGATAACCCAAACTCGAAAACTAAGCATCTTTTGGACGTGACACCCTTATAGAATCAAGCCAGGACAAATTAGGTTGAAACATTTTGCAGTTTATTTTGCACCTTCTTTGTTTATTTGCCCTTTTGATTTCGACTCTTGACAATTCTGTTAGGTAATTTTGTTACAACTCCTTGTTCGCTAAATTGAAAATCGGCAGCCACCCGTTTTCATGGAAAGATTTTCCTTCATTTTTTAATTCTATCTTTTTTTTTTGCAGTTTACATAAACATGAAACTACACTGCGTTATTGTCATGTTTTTGTGTATAGGATAAAGCATTGGAAAGGTTTTATTATATTGTAGTAGTTACTTAATCTTAATATTAACTTGAATGTCATAAATAATAATTATCTCTTCGGTATATAGAGATAGTAAATACATGTGCATGTCATATACATGTACAAATGTATATTGAACTGATATTTGTTCCATTTAGTGATATTTTGATAGAGGGCGAGTCTTCAGACGAGCCTGTCTATCAAAATATTTCATTTTACCAGTGGGGAAAAAATTCTATGTTTTGACAATATTATGGATCTGACATTTAACACAATCTGGGCACACAGAAGCTATAGTTAGTTGCCATATAAGCGGGAGGTTGATGCATCATTAAACCTGGTTTAACCCACCATTTTAATTATAAAATGTCCGTTCCAAGTCGGGAATATGACGGCTTGCCAAAACTGTTCTGTGTTGGATTGTGTTTCCCTGATTCAGTCGTATGTTATACGGATCTTCCTTACTGGTCTCTCCCTTTGATCAATTCGGACTTTTGTTGTCACTTTTATTTATTATACATATACTGCCTGCAATTGAGGACGGTATACATATATACTAGATTACCACACAAAGGAAGTATATCACTCGAAACCTATTACAGTTAGCATGAAAGAGAACATGTTAATGTTCATGGCTCACATATTTTCACAAGACAAAAAGCGGGATGCTAAATGTTTTTTTTTTATTTTGGTAGTCCCTTACTTATGACAAAGTGCATATGTAAATAAGTATTTAGCTTAAGATATTTCATATATGTAATACTAGTATAAGAACGCAGCAGAGCGGAGTAACGAAATGGGTTAGGTTGATCTGTTGAATGTATGCAATGAAAATTAGGAATAAATGATGAAACAGCATATTTTTCAGATATAAATATGACTAAGTCTGATGTGTATGAAGTTGAGAAATATATGACTATGCAAACAGAAATAAAAGATTTGAAGAGAGAACTCAATGAATGCAAAATGAACTATAATGATTTAAATGCCAAACTAACTCAACAGAAGGAGGAATTTGAATCACAAATGAAGATCCTAGCTGAAAACATTGCTGACGTGGTTTCGAAAGTTCAGTCCATTGATAATTTAAGTAAGCAATATTACATATAGACAGTTTTAAGGATGTTCGCTGGCCAATTTTGAAATTACGACGATTTTAGATAAATTTGATTGTTTTTTGTTAAAAAATTGAAGAACAGTAATCTAAGCGAGAAACTTTATAAATTAACGATGTCGTTTTCGAGATACAAGTGTTTTAAAACATGGCAGGAAACTGAATTTTTCTTAGGTTTAAAGAAGCAGTGTTTTTCTATTAACGAATGTGACAAAATAACTGTTATGGAACAAAAGTGTGTCGGAATGCTACAAAATATGTATAAAATGAAATTATTTGTGAAAATGGGGGGGGGGGGGGGGTCACTTGGCAAAAAATTATAATGCTTTTAAGTGGATTAAACTAAAGATATCTGAAAATCTGACAGAAATACCAAAACAGCGAACAGCCTTTAAGTCTAATGATATTTGGCTGGGGATAAATAAGGAATATTCGTATTTTTTTAACCAAAATGTGAAGTTGGGAAGTATTCTGCACAAAAGTATAATATTTTACATTGTTTTCTAACTGTGAAGTACGAAAGTCTGATTTTACGAATCTTTTAGACAACTCCTACGACCCGTTCTGAAACCAACTTTTTGGTGAAAATGTTACATTTTTTAAATCAAATATTGTGTGTTCAAATATTTCCCAAAAATGCAATTTTCGATTCTTATCGTGTACAAGAATGATTTAAGTGATGATTTCAGTGATTTGTTATAGGATAATTTGAATTTTTGGAAACAAACAGCCCTTAAATATTTTCAACAAAAATATCCCATATATATGACCAATGATATATGAATAAATTAGGCTGAAAATATACATAAGTTGAACCCAATTAAAAGGATAAGGTAACGAGCAAAGGGTAGTAAGCCAGTTGTATTAGTGGTCAGTCTAATTAAATAGAAAGGAATTTCCTTACTCTTTATTTTTAAAATAATCCTCTCGAGGGATTTTTCTTTGTGAGGAGATAAAAAATAGAATAAAAAAGATAACAGGAAACACCTACAATGGCCGAAAAACATAGCCACATGCCACAAAGTAAATAGGAACTGCACAAGAAAAAAACCCGTAATAAAAATACAAAAGACAAACGTAAACAACGATAGGAACTCGGGATAGCCGGATAAGATAGATAATAGTCTAAATAAAAGTCTAGATAATAGGTGAGCTAAATAAAAATAGATCACTTCCATTCCGTAACAACCGTTTGAATAACTGCGCAATTGTCAAATATTGTTTTTTTTCAGACTTTAATCTTGCTTTGTTCAAGCCTACGGTCATGAGTTCATTGTATGAGACCCATTATCCAGGACAATTGGGGGTTGATGGAGACGTGAATACATTTTTCCACACTATCAATGAATCTAATCCTCACTGGACTGTAGATCTAGGAATGGCATATACAATCAGACAAATTGAAATTGTTAACCGAGTTGATATACCAGGTAAGAAAATAATATTTTAAAATTTCTAGCAATTTTAAACACCTCCTGACGGATTGGCTATCGAAATAATAATCAACATGTGTGAAAATTTGATCTCATTTGGCGATTGGTCAATCATGTAAATGTCTCGTGTAAGTTTCTAGAATTAGTGCAACCGGATGTTGATGAAATTGACACCTGCATCATTTTCTAGCGAAATGGTTTTTGCATTTTCTATGACTAAGATAATTTATTTATAATATGACATTTTTATCAAAAATATGATATTAAAACCCCTTTCAACGAATGGCGCAGTGATACACATAGCAACGATGACAGCAACAAACTGGCGAAATACTTGAGACTGGAGACTACGGAGATCGCTTAATTTCAAATAAATTGACATCTCGATAATTTAATTTTCACATTTTAAAGTTCTAGGGTAAACTTCGAACTTTAAAGTGGGAAAATTTAACTCGATGTGAGAAATATACGTAATAAACTGGAACCGATGTTAGAGACTATATATAAAATTGCACCTAATCCCCCTAGGCAAACTAGAGAAAAGTTTCAGTCAACAGTTGAAAAGAACGTTATGAATTAAAGGATCTAGATAACGACATAAATGTCATGCCTTTAACTGTTGTACGATGTTTCTTCAACACAACAGAACCACATAATTCCCAATATTTTATCGTAAATTTAGGCTTTTCCAAACGTACCGATTTTGTCTATAGTTAATGAACAGAATGCATTTGACACCAAAAGTATGAAAACAGCATTGATGCACAGGGCAAGCGATTAAGGCTCACCTGATTTGATCATCTTGCTTGATATGTCATGTGTATTGTCAAAATTAAAATACAGGACAGGGACCTCTTATATCTAGCCATAGCTAAACCTGCTTTTAAAGTATTCATTATATCCTCTTCATGCAATGTAGATGAATTTTGGCTTTTCTATTTAGACCCTTTTGCTTATTTGTTTTCTATCAGCCTTTTCACGTTTTTGGGTTAATGAACTTCCGAATGTTTTGGTTTAATATGCACTGATGAGACATAAGTTGTAGAAATGTGCATATGCAGAAAATAAATTTACAGTAACTTTGGTATTTTCGGAAGATTATTATTTGCAACTCAGAAACCGAAAGATAGATAAAAGCTGATAGAGATCAAATAATCAAAAGGGGCTAAAATAAAAGCAAAGATAAGTTTAACACATATATGCAAGTTTGAGATACAAATGTATCTTAGTTTAAAATAAAATTTTCTTTAATTTAGTATTAAAAAAATCTTAAATTGGTCTTCTGCGTGAAAGGGTAAGTTTGAAATAGAGAATGTATAGTTCAGAAGCAAAGATAACTGTTGTTTTATACGTGTTTATTTCAAAAGATACATTATAATTGTAAAGTTTTTAAATAAATTAATTTCGAAAAATCACAGTATTTAGAATTTAGAATTTGATATATTTTTGCGATTAGATGCAAAATATGTCTCTATGTGTCAGATACAGTCAAAATGATATAGAATGCAACTATCTTGTTTTAAGAAAATTCAAGGGTTTTAACCTTTTAATCTATCGTAAACACTGAACATTATACTTTTATTATCAATTTATCAATAAAAATACATATTTGGTCCATATATCAATTTTTCTATTTTTTGTGTACCGTTCAAAATACAATTCTGTACCCAATCTTTATTGGACGAAAAGCACATAGTGTATGATGAAAGCTAAATGAATTATCGCACTTCAAGTATTTCAGATGTAAAGAGAAAATTTTGCTACTGAGAAATTAGTTCCTCTTAGTTTTTACTAAAAAAAGGTAAATAATAGGCATGTCCTGGTTGTCAAGGTAAACAGGCACAAGTCTTTTAATATCTGGGTCCCGAAAATTTGCAAAAAAATCAATCAAATAAATTCTTTTTTTTATTTCAGTTGATTTTCACAAATTGTTTTAATGTTCATAGGAGTCGTCGAATCTCTAATAAAGCCGATGATATTAGATAACATCAATAATTTTAACATTTATTGAGTGGACTTTAAACAGACATGGTATCACATCCCAAAGATATTATATAAAGTGGTGTCACAGGAACAGAACAAAGATAAGTAAACAAGCCATGCCGCCCATTGTTTTTGAAAACAGTATACAAATCTTTTACATTTACTAACTTTTAACTCTTGCTTTTTATACATTATAATTCACTTTTCGACCCTGTGACCTGCGATTGCGTAATATCCGAGAAAAATACTCATGATGTCAATTGAATCGCCATGAAAAATGTTTCCCTGACATGTGATGTTGTCTTTTAAACCTAATTTGTAAGCTGTCTGATTTTTTTTATCCAAAAGAGTTCACATTCTCTTCTAGATCTTATTTATTCTCTCTTAGATTGGTCAGGGGATTTTTTACGATTTCTAATATTATAAATAGAATAGTGCTGATATATAGTAAATCTAAACTTTTCGGGAAAACGAATGCGATACAGGTGCTCCTTTTAGGCTATTGTAATGGGCGATTAGTTTCTCCTACGTACTGAATCCCATAGCCTGGATAAGTAAATGAGATCAAATATAAAGGGTGGACGTTTTTCATGATATGTCAACGGGAAAATTGATGGCAAAGTTACTGCTAATGGCATTCGATTTTACAGATTTCTCCTAGAATTTTGAGATATTGAAAAACACAAATGTCTTCAATGTCCATAATATAACCTTATTAGACAGGAATTTAAAATAAAAAATGTAAATACATTTGAAAACAATTATAATAACAATACAAATATTGTTGAGATATTATCTTCATCGGATTACTTGCAATATGTTGCTCCATTTATAAAAAAAGTCACTTATACTGGGAAAAGTGGACAATAATTGCATGGTTCACCATCAAAAATATAAAAAAAATGTTAAATACACGTATAGAGCTGTATAATTTTGTATATTTTATTTTATGTTGTATTTCGTCTTTATGTCTGTATATATGCTTTCAACCCTCAGGGGTAAAATTATGCATTTCTAATAAAGATTGATTTAAAAGGTCAAATGAAGATATCTGACAAGTTTTCATAAAATCCTTGGTATAACTTCTTCTCTTTAGAAAAAAACAGTCCTGATGTTAAAGTGAGGGATCCAGAAAAACTTATTTCCCGCCTAATTTGTTATGTCTTTGTATCTCCTCTAAAAGCACAGGGACCTTTATATTTCTTTTTACCAATTCATTCAGTCTACAATGCATAATCAATTGAAATAGGTTTCAATAAATCCATGATATAAACAAAATCATGGGTGAGCCTCCTTTACAATTACAAAGGAGTTGTGTATTGGATTTTAATGAAGAGAGTGCTTGTAGTAACTACTTTTATGGCAATTACTGTAGACGTGGAAATTTTCGCGTGGGGGTAATTTTCGCTATATTCGCGATCAAGAAAAATCCGCGAAAATTTCCCCTAATCGAATACTTTGGCTTTGAAGTCTTACATGTAAAAGCATTATGGTCGAACACAATAAAAGGTTTGAGCGCGAAAATAACCCCTCGCGAAATGTTTGTCCAACAAAATCGCGAAAATAGCACCTCTCGAAAATTTCCACGATTACGGTATGGTAGTTATTTGCATTTATTACTTGTATATTATGTAATTTTGTAGCAATTGTCGGCGACAGACTTAAAAATCTATACATAATGGCTGGTAACAAAACGGACGACTTCACAACGATTGCTTATTTCAAAGGACCAGGTATTGGTGGCGTCCAATCATTACATGTATTTAAGTTGCAAAACCCAGTAGTGTGCCGCTATGTGAAACTTATTTCCACAGCTCATATCCACTTCCATATCGCAGAAGTGAGAGTATTTAGATTCAATTTTTAGAATTTTAGTGAACGACAATAGAAAACTATCATGTTACGTAATATGTAACTAATTTTGCTTTCATGCTGATCAAATGGACACGAAAAGCATTATTCAGCAAAATATGTTTGTTTCGGTATTTTGTTATTTTGCTTTAACAAAGCCAACAGAAACAATTATGAAACGTCCGGGTACAAAAACTTTACAAGATATTTGGTTATCTGTTTTTAACAAAAGTAATCACGACAATCTTAAAACGTCACGTTTTGGCAGGAAACATTTTCAAAATGTAGTTTTATCATGAATTCTCGGTGTAACTTATGAGACTTACAGAACCTATACTTTTGCTGGAAGACGGTTGCTTCTCGAAGATATAATAAGCCATGTTATCCAGTATTTTGGTACTGTGAAGAGAACCCCTCATTTTGGAAAATGACAATATTTAAGGTCAAGGAATTTTTTAGGTTATTTGAACTCTTTTAAACATACCATATCCTTTCATTTTTCCTATTTGCTGACCAATAATATATCCAGAAATGAAGGTAGGTTTTTCTCATGAAAATTCACTGCATTTCAATAAAAAAATTCATGACAGTAATCACAGTGCTAAAGTTGCTGTAAGACTATGATTTTTTTGTTTGGTTTATCCATAGCACCAGCATATGGTGTTTATATCTCACACCTCATTCGCTACTAAAGGGCTTGTGGTCGTTATAGTGACCTCTTTGATAGAGCCCAGTTACTTACAAATAGACTACTTAAGCAAGGGTACGTTACCAAAAACTTAAAGTCATCACAACAGAAGCTTTACGGCCGACATCAGGATCTTGTGGATTGTAATGGAATACCTGTTTCCCAGATGACAACAGATCTTTCTCTCTACAACTAAAGTTTTTTTTTCCTCTATCGGATTGGACTTTACTACCGGAGTTGACATGTTCAACACGGCGGGTGTCTTATAAGAAGCAGGAGATGCTTACTCTACCGGTACACCTGATCTCGCCCATGGTTTTTGTTGGGTTTGTGTTGTTCATCTGTATGTGGGTCTTTAAAAAAAAAAACTGTATCCGATATCATCACAGGATACAGGATACCGTGAGCAATAACCTGGTTTGTTGACTTAACTCTTGTCTGAAATTGTTAAACACCTTCCAGGAAACATAGTGTTTTAATTAGGTTTATCAATGGATTTTCGTTGAAATAATAGATTTTAATATGTGTCCCCGCAACATGTTTTTGCAATGCCCTTTTAAGGAATCATGGCGACAAAGAAACGCTTCTGATCTTGTTAGAGGTAGATTTGCAACGGTTCAAAAACAATCTGAAATAACTCATGTGATTGAATATTGTAGGACACTACACAATATGTTCTTACAATTGACTTATAACCCAGTTTTGATTAAATATATTTATTTTCTCTGCAAATTATCTATCAGTTCAATCGAGTCCAATTAACAATGAAATGATATGGAGTAAATGCATATGAGACAAAATCAAGAAAAAAATCAAAAACCTGATTAAACCAAGCAATGGAATAACACTTTTTGTTGTTCTTTACCCTGAAGTCACAATGAGGCCTCAAACAATAGGGTCTGTAAGTCTCGTCATGTGACTCACAAGAATCCACGATAAAAACTCAATTTGAAAACGCTTCCCGCCAAAACATGACGTCTGAGGATTATGACGTTCAAATTTTTGTTTGAAACGTCATATATCTTTGTTTAAAATGTACCTTCCGGGTACAATTTTTTATCCCGGAAGTTCCAAAATTGAACGAGACTTACAGGCCCTATTAGCTATGCTCATACCTCATGGTAAGTTCAAGACGGCCCCTAGCACCGTTTCCAGTGGAATTCGTTGCTAAATATCTAGCAATGCCACATCCACATCCATGTATCCCTTTCGTCTTAGATGCTGGGTTGTCAACACACATGAAATCAACCGTCAAAGTATTCTAGCTACAGCTGTCATCCGTTACCTGACAATTTACAAAATACCGAAGTTACTGTTAATTTATTATCTGCATATGCGCATTTCGACAATTTATGTCTCATCAATGCAGATCAAACCAAAACATCTTGAAGTCCATTAACCAAACAACATGTAAAAGCTGATTGAGAACAAATAACCAAAATGATCTAAATAGAAAAGCCAAAAAAATCACCTAAGGACAGAGCTATGTATGAGGGAGATACTCCTTAGTATCAAACCACATTTTGCAAAATCTAGATATTGCAGGTTTCCACACATTCGGTTTTCGGGTCAGTGCCGAAGTACTGACTACTCAAAAAAGACAATCTCAGCATCTTAACCACAGAACAAAAAAAAAAA
>MJUU01019749.1:39952-64003 GCA_002080025.1 Modiolus philippinarum
CATCCATGTTTGGTTTTACTCATGGATGCGGACATCCATGTTTAATTTTACTCATGGATTCGGACATCCATGTTTGGTTTTACTCATGGATGCGGACATCAATGTTTGGTTTTACTCATTGATGCGGACATCCATGTTTGGTTTTACTCATGGATGCGGACATACATGTTTGGTTTTACTCATGGATGCGGACATCCATGTTTGGTTTTACTCATGGATGCGGACATCCATGTTTGGTTTTACTCATGGATGCGGAACTGTCAGCAAACACAAAATTATAATGATGTTACTTTTTGAAACTCTCAAACTGTCTAATGGCAAAAATCTTATGTCAACTTTACTTATCTTTGCCAAGATCCATTCGGTATCTTAAGCATAGTAATCACCCCTGGCAGTCTGAGCTCAAGGAGAGAAATTACAGTAAGTTGAGTACACGGATAATTGGTTTAGTGCAATTCAATAATGTCAAGGTCGTTTGACAAAACTGCAAACAAACTTTTATTAGGATGATGCTTATTTTGCTGAACTTGATTACTCTTTATTCAGGGACCGACTCCGACCTGCCGTTGGGTGTGGGGTTTTCTCACCGTTCAATGAAGATCTTATGGTGGCTTTGAGTTGTTATTGCTCCCCTTTGGGTCGTTGTCTCTTTGACAATGCCGTTTCCCTATTTTTTTCTATTTTATTATAATTACAATAAATAATGGTTTCAATCCCGTTTTATTCTAGAATTAATTGCCAGTCTTGCTATTGAAAATGAATTTTAACTAAATACAAAAATTACGATCACATTTAACTTGTCCATAAAAGAGGAACGTGAAGGATTACAAAACGTTTGATAGAAACATATACCATCTTTGTATAAACATTGTGAATTTTGTTATGCTTTCATTTGTTTCAAGGTGTAAAATCTCATTGGCAGCATTAGAATCAGTAACGTGTCCGAAATCTGAATTGTGTGAATGTATTCATTTTTTTGTTTGTCTTGTATAAAATATAAGTTGTGCAATTTATACGAAACACAAAAAAAACTTCATAAATAGAAGTGTAAAAACAAAATGAAAGTCATGTTATATACACACTTATTTAGAAAATCCTCTGTGGTCAAAAACCAACTAAGAAAGAATCATGCCATCGAAAAGAGTCAATTTTTCGTCCGTATGTTTCAGTGAGGTCATTATCGCCTCAAAGCTGTTTCAAAAAAAAAAAAAAAAATGAAACACGATTGATATAGTGAAATACAACCTCATTACTATATACCCCCACTTTTCAATGAAAACGTTTTCCTGACGTACATTTAAAAAAAACACCCATCAGTGATTATGACTTATATGCATTACAAATGAAATGTTTAACAGAGAATTCTTCTTAAACAAGGATTTGACAAACAGAATTTTATAATGAGTTACATTTGGTAATCTTTTCAGGCCCTTTTAATACTTATATCAAATGTCGGTCTTGATAAAGAAAATCTACCTTTACAGAATGCAATTATAACGACCATAAAATTTAATTCTGAGCAATTCTGTCGAATGCTACGTTTCTATCGAACACGAGCATGAAAGGAATACCAGAACTCTGACTGAATAAAATTTCAAAATTGCGTAACAAACTGTGACTTTTGTTATGCTGTCAGGTGTTTCAAAGTCTAACATCTCATTAGCAGCATTAGAATCAATAAGGTGTCCGAAATATGACATGTTTGAAACGATTACTTTTTTTTATTGTAAGAAATATAAATTGCCCGGACCATGGACTGGGCCTTTATTTTGGTAAATTTAACCCCTTGCTAATTCTCTGGGTTAAATTCGAATGTAAAGGCTAATCCCATATTTAAATGACAATAACCATATATCTTTCATTAATTATTTCTTACATATAACATATAAATAAATGGAAGTTATATTTCACGCGAACTACTATTCAATAAATAAGTTATGCGCGATGTGCAATCTAAAAATGAATCGTGCCTTTGAAAAGAAGTCTTCTTCCTCTATATATAAGGTCATGTTTTGGTCGCCTCCTTTCTATTCATGAAACTGAAACACGATTTGAAAATTGAACAATAAAATACGGAACAATTGTAGATTTTTTACTTCGATATTTTGACAGTAGAATACCGAAGGAACTCGCTAATGCTCTGGGTTAAATTCGAATATAAAGGCTAATCCCGTGTTTAGATGACAATAACCATTGAAGCGATGACCACAAAACATCAAAGTCCAAAAACATGGCAGAAACGGCAACAGAGAAAAAGAAAGACAAAACAAGGACGTGAGACATCTACAATGCACGGAAATAAAAAGATAACATTAAGAACTTAAGCACTCATAGTGTGAAGTTCCATGAAAACCGGAAGGGTAAGCATGTCCTGCCCCGCTTGCGACACCCGTCACACCATCAGGGAGGCATATAATGTTTTGAAAGATCTATTTGGTAGCGGATTGGTAAATAGCATTTTCTAACCCTTAGACAAAACCAATTAAAGTCAATGGTACATGTTACTTCTCTAACCCTCAAACAGTACCATGGTAAAAGTTTGAAAAGCTTTCGTAAATCTCTATAGTTTCAAACAATCACAATGAGAAATCGGTAGCACAAACATTACTTACGAATACAAAATTAAAAGTTTACAGTATGACGTACGAGACAACACCAAAAACTCAAGTACTGACAGTGTTAACTCCCATAAAAACCGGGAGTGACAACAGGCTCTCCGGATGGGTAAGCTTGTCCTGCTCCGCTAGCGGCACCCGTCACACTATCAGTGAGTCAATCAGGGTTGAGTCAAATCTGGTTATGTCAAATCCATGAAAACGTGATATCTAGTTGAAAGTTTTCATTTGGGACACAGACACGTCATATCTGTCAATGATGTCATGGTGACGGCCATAGAATTTCTGAAGGGATGAAAGTAACAAAGGCTGAACACATCCCTGACTTAGCAGCTATGGGGACTGTTTTTGCTCTATTAATAAAAATCACTGTATAAACCACATTTGTACATGCTCGACAGTAACGAATCAACTGTGAAATATACACTCCATAGGCTGGAGAGGTAGATATATTTCTGCTCAGAAAGGGTAAGTTCATAATTGGGAAGTTAAAATAATCACGATTGTCATATAGCTTAGATTTCAAAACGTCCATCTTCGCTAATTGTATATTAAAAGATCTAAGTACGAAGCTGAAGTAGGTGTATCAGTAGTCTTTTTAATTTCAATCTCGTTGGGATATTTCTGGTGTAAATATTCCTTGAATTTTGGATTATTAAGAGAAAGTACATCGTCTATGTAGCGGAAGCCGAAATTAAAGGACTGGGCTAAATGTTTCTGTTTTTTTCTGTCTAAGCCCTTGTAAAAACTTCTCCTCTAACGAGAAAAAAAAGAGATCAGGTTCATGTGTAGACAAAAACCATTTGTCCTTCCATACGGTTTATATGACAGTAAATTGATATTGTAAAAAGCGCAGTATCTTATTACAAGGGTTTGACTAACAAATGTATACTTGCACAAAAAGTACCACTGGAACTAAAGAAGGAAAGAAACATTGTACATGTTCTTTAGTTACATAATGGTTGGATTTACAGTCAGTTGAAATGGTAGCGGAATATGCCAGTGACTTAATTATTTTTAAAGAGTAAAAGAAGTTTCAGAAGTCAAAAACTTGAGTATCGAAAAACATATATATTTGCAGCTCTAATTATTTATGCATTAAAAAGAAAAACTTAAAGAGTAATTGCGTGCGCGACAAAGTCTCTATGTTTACATGGTAAAACCAATAACTATTAAATATCAAGTTTGCTGTAAATTCAATTTCTGCACATGGCCATTTCGCCAACTTAGGTCTCTTCAGTGCTAATAAAATCTAAACATTTTTTGAAGACCATTATTTAAACAATGTTTTAAAATTGATATAGAGCAAGTAACCATTACGATCTAAAGGAAAAGCCAAAATCATTTATGTACCAAGCAATAAATTACAAAATACGGAATCACTGTGAATTTAGTTTCTACAAATGTGAAATATCGCTTTTATTATTGTTATATATCTGGAAATTACCATGAGTCTTTCTTCCGTCGCACCGTTCATTTTTTCATGGTGTTATATAGCTGATTTTTTTCCAAAAAGTTCTAAATTAGTTGACAGCTTGGGATTGATCCGTTGTCATTGTACTGTATTAAGTGTTGCAGGAAACGCTCTTTGAAATGTAATTTCATTGTGTAACAATACTAGACATACAGACCAGAATTGTAAACATCTTATTAATATACATGTGAACTTTCATCGTATAACTATCTATTATAAAATGAAAATAATCTTGATGGCTTTCTTGACACTTACTTTTGATTAAAACCAACAAAAATAGAAATTTGCATTTGCAATAATACTTTTGCCCTTTTAGGAAAGTGATTTACTAGAAAGCCACAATAATTACCATTGTACTGTCTGAGGAGAATCCAATTGCAATCCATCCATCTGACTTTCCACTTAGTTCTATATCAGCTATGGTATTATCTGTCCAATAACTGATGAAATAATTACATTCAAAGTGTCGACAACTGCTCTCACCATCCCTATAATTAACAAAACGTGTATTTTAAGTTTCAATTTAATTCTCAATTGCTGACTTAAGCTATCAACTTTAGTGCAAAAACAGAAACTTATTTGAATATATACAATTATTAGAACATTGAATCATACTGACATGGATTTTATGTCAGTAACAAAATCACTGTTGGCTGGTGGGTTCTAACCTCAAGTAACAGGTTATATTTCTTTACTGTGTGACACAGTTGTGTTGATAATTGCTTTAACACTATTGATCAATGCTTCAAGGAACACATAAAGAAACGCTCTAATGTGCTAAGATATTTGTAGTCGATTTTCTAGTTAATATCCTTTATTGAAGGAAAACAGTGATTTTAAATGAGTTAATCAACATGTTTAAGTAGTAACTTTGCAACGAAATAAAGTTTGAATGTTGGCTTAATTTTAATATACTCAGTAATGCAATAGAAGCAAGTCCTTATATTCGAGCCCTCATCAATGTCACTATATTTTTTCGATGAGAACAAGAAGTTTTTAATAAAAAAATACCACTTTTAATGCTCCCGCCATTAGGCAACGGGAGCATTGTTTTACCCTTGTCCGTCCGTACGTGTGTACGTGCGTACATACGTCCAAAATTTTCGTCAAGGATTTCTCAGCTGGTGTATGCAGGAATGATTTGATATTTGGTATGAAGCTTCGGAATAATGAGTTGTACAGTGTCTTTCCTTTTAAATTCCATCCCTCATCTACTTTCTGTTTGCCGATATATCTATATGGCGGGGACATCCGTGTCCCATGGACACATTTTCTTTTATTCTTATCAATACGTTGACTGGTGGGTATCAAAAATGATTTTCGTGAGTCGTATTTTTCTGTGACATTTGCCGCTTTCGTGTAACATAGGTCCTGGCAGATAGTAGCGTGAAGCTCTTCCTATCTGGGTAAATATCCAATAAGAAAATAAAGGGATATGGAGTAAATGTACATGTGACAAAATACCCATGGTAAGATTAAGCAAATGGAACAACATTTTCTTTGTTGTTCTTCATCTTGAAGTCACCATGAGGCCTTCAGAAAAGAGCATACATTTTACCCCATAGTAAGTACAAGACGGTCCATTGTACCGGTTTGAGCGGAATTCACTTGCTTAATGTTGAACAACTCTACAGCCATGTATCCACTATTCTAAATCCTTTTTTGCATTGATGCGGTGTCGTCAACAAGAATAACATGACGGGCAATGCATCGTTGTGGTTCATTCGACTTAATTGTTGTAACTGTCATAAACCTCAAGAGTCAGTTGAAGTAACAATTGAAATATCAGGATTCAATTGACGTAACGATTGAATTTTTATCATTGCAAGTTTTGCTTTTAGGCAGTTTTTTATTGTATTTTACAGAAGATTCTAGTATAGATTCTTTCATTCGACCAAAATGAAAAGATCGAAATGTCTTCTACTTATGTGAGAAATTCTAAGACTTCTATTCTCGTTTTCATGTACACTTGAGGAAGACAATAGTTTTCGAACTAATATGTACTCGTATAAGAGCTTATTACTATTATCACAATGGCAATAAACTTTCCCGATTTCGACTTCTCAATCATTGGGCATTTCAAAAATAGGTTTGTTTTCCTATGAAACCAAACTTTACAGCGTTTCTGTCAATTGCTTTGCCCTGGTTTTTGATTTTAATGCACTTCAGCCGCAGTATTTATTTATCTTCAGCTTGTTTTTTTTTCAATTAATGTTACAGGTCAGGTGATATATAACTTTGAGTGGTCATATTTATTTTAACCATGATGAAATATGGAGTGAATGCATATGAGACAAAGTCACTACAAATAAATTGTAAACAAGTTCTTTTATACAATATCAATAAAACAAAGATTTTACCTAAAACAGCCCCTTGTTATACCACATTCAGATGAATCTGAAAAGAAAAGTTTACTTCACAAATAACACCAAATCATCCAGATCGTTTCACAAATAAATTATGATATCCATAACACAAAAATAATGGAAATATTAAGTTTATGCATGAGACTTTTATCATCACTAATTCGAGTTTATCACCAAATATTTCAACAAATGGCCATAATTAGTCATTCATGGTAGTCGAAAATGTGTTGAGACACAAAACACGAAATCTCAAAGAGCATGATATAAATAACCGATAATTTATCATGATACAATCAAATTGACCCCAGTACAAACTGTACAAGATATCAAAGCACAGTACATTAATGTTATGTTTTTGGTCACGAATATGGTATTGTAGATAAAGACGTTGTGTTTCCAGATATATAAAAAACCATACATGACATGTAACATTACAGAATCATCACCCAAGAGTCTGTAGGAATCAAAAATATAGGCAGATGAACCCTAAGCTAAAAATGAATAAAGAAACACAAATAAACGATTTATGGATTTTAAAATGCATTATTTATTCCTTTCTTTCATTAAATGATTTTTTAATCATTACAAACAGGACGATAATTACAATTAAGAATTCGACCTTAAAAGAGAATTAAAGTTCAAGGTCAAGGGTCATAATTAATTGTATTGAGAATGGACATTGCTACCTTCCAAAATTGTCTGTTAAGATAACATGTAAACGTGACGAGGACAGATGATCTCTTGAATTTAAATGTTTTTTTTTTCGTTTTATGCTACTTATCCAATAAGACGTTTATGCACCATATGCAGAAATTAAATTTACAGTAGGTTTATTAATTATATCACTATGTTTTCTTTATCAATTCATAACTAGTTATACGTTGACTTTTTATACCTCGCCACAAGAAGTTGCAAGTTATAATGTGGTCCTGTCTGCAGTGAGTCTGTTTGTCCGTCTTTCCGTCTCTGTGTTTGTCCGTCCGTTCGTTACAGTCCGGGAGTTTTCAGACTGATAACTGGTGACTTGAATAACATACTGTCTTTAAACTTGGTATGTAACGTGTGAAAAAAAACCCAAGTCAAGTTAGATTTCAAGTTTAGGGTTCAAAGGATTAAGGGCTAATGCTCCCTTGAAATTTTTAATTTTGAACTTTGGCAAACAGGTGGAGGAACACATGTAATGCACCATTACTATTTTTGTCAGAATTTTTAAACTGAGGGGTAATGTTTTTATTATGCATGTATCCTACAGAGTAAGAATTTTGCATCAGCATTAATACATGTAAATGAAAGTCTGTACTATACAACAAGCTATTTGCAATAATTACTTACTTATAATATTAGATTTCGCTGTGTAATTCACATGAGATAAAACATTTCTTTTTTGTCTGCTATTCAGTCTTCCATTGTCTGAAAAAAACATTGTTTAAGACTAAAAAAGTAAATCGAAGATTTAGCATTTATTTCATTCTGCTCTTTAATGTATACTATGTAATAGTTACAATAATATGTATATTCTTTGACCTTACGAAGATTGAAATCTTACCCAAGCTCTAATGTATTTAATATAAGTATTCTTGTCTTTTTCTTTTTTAAGGATAAAATAGGAAAAAGAAGGGAAACGGTGAATGTGTCAAAGAGACAACGTTCCAAAGGGGAGTAATAACAACGACCCAAAGGGGAGTAATGATAAGGGGAGTAAAAATTAAAATGTCGTACAAAACTCATACAGTTTTCTGGGTAATAATGGATAGTTTGTCATTTCAAATTTGCATATTTGAAAAAAATGTACTTTGTTTCGATCTCATTTCGGAGACTAGCAGATTTTGGTAGAATATATAAATATCTGATAGGCATCAATTACCTGATGTCACTCTCGGTTTTTATGAAAGTTCACTGTCAGTGCTTTATTGTTTTTTGTGTTGTCTTGTTTACTTTTTGTCTTCGTTGATAATGTTTGTAGTACCGGGCCGTCATTGTCAATGTTTGAATAATTCAGTGATTGAAAAAGCTTTTAAAATTTTTATCTTGGTACTTTTTGAGGTTAGAGAAGTAACACGTACCATGATTTTTGATTGATTTTGTCTCGGGGTTAGTTAAAGATATTAACCAATCTGCTACCTAACAGATCTGTAAAAAACATTTATGCCTCACTGTCCGTGTGGCGGGTGCTGTTCATGGGAGTTCACACTGTTATTGATTTTGTTTTGAATGTTGTGATTTCTAGTTCTGTGCTTTGTATCTGTCTAACACCATTATTTTCTGTGTCTAACGTCATTGTTTTCTGTGTCTTACGTCATTGTTTTCTGTGGCCTCGTTTTGGCCTTGTCTCTGCACTTCGATTTTTGTAAATTCCACTCCTCTGTTCCTTCGGTATTCTATTGCCGTTGTGTAATCACAAGAATTTTTACAGAAGTACTCAGAGTTTATGAAAAAAAATATGTTATGCCTGAATATTCACATGAAGTTGGTAGATATTGAGACCATGAGGGTAAAAAAACGTACAATCATCCAGCATGTGGGCAATTATCTTAAAACTGAACGATATTTACTGTGTATTATGTAACTTGGGTATTTTTGTATATTTTGAAACCATTGGACCGATGCCACTTCTGGTGGACGAGAGATCTCAATGATATTCACCATTTCAATAGTCAGACATGTTTGGCATGAAAATTAGCCCTTTTATCCAAATTCTAACCCCTTAAAAATACAGAGGCTTCATTCCGTGTATGGCACTCGGTGGATGTCCTTGGTACTGGATTTGGCCTTCTATTTCGATATTTTTTGGTAATGAGTACTTCTTTTCTGACTCTCTTGAATTATGACTTTCCATATTATAATGCTTCTGATAAGATGTTTCTCCTTTCAACACGTGTACAGCATGAGAAGATGTACTGTTTATAATGTAACTTTGGTATTTTCGTAAATAGATAATTTGACACTCTTAGATTTTCAGAATATCCAAGCAACTGTGAATTTATTTTCTGTACGTGACAAATTCTACATCCCGTATCTTTTCAGTGCAGATTAAATCAAACAATTCGAATTTCATAAACCGCAAAATGTTTAGATAACAAATTACATTTAACAATAGGATCTAAATAGTAAAGCCAAAAATAAGGTATAGAAAAACTATGCTAGCGAGGGATCCTTTTTAACCATTTTTTTTTTAAATTAAGATATTGCAAGTTTCCATGTAAAATTGATTTTAATGCCAGCACCAACGTTCAAGCTACTGTGAATACAGTCCATCTGCAAAGGAATCGGCCAAATAATAATTCAATTCACAGTAAGTATAATGGATTAGATCATGTTATTTAATAACAAACTGTTACCTCTTGTCATGTTTCTCGAAGCAGTGCCTATTCTTTCTCTTCTATTATAGGCTGGAGAAAATCTGTAAAAATATAGTAAGTGGAACTATTTATAATTTAAGATGAGATCAATATTCTTTGAGTGACCAAAACAAGTATATGGTTTTCCTTTTTTCCTTATACATAAGGAAAGAATTAAACTGTAATTGTTCGATGAAATCACACATAGGAAATAAAGAGTTAACTCTTTTTATTGTTCTTCATGTTGTAGTTTCTGTCAGTTTTCAATAGCGCGTAAATCTTGTCTTGTGACACCAAGAATTCACTATAAAATAGCAACAAAAACTCCGTAACTCTCGTCGTGTGATACCGAGAATTTAGTATAAAATAAAAAAAGGCCGTAATGCCCACACTGTTGTACAGAAAATCAAGATGAAATTGGAATTTGAAAACGTTTTCCGCTAAAACATTTCGCTTAGGGATTACCATTTTCTTTTTGTTCGCTTGAAACCTCGTGAATATTCAAATTAGTGTCTATCTACCTTAATATTTTAATGGTTTTCACTAATAAACAATGAAGGAAGAATAAGTAAAAGAACAAGAGACAAAGTCTCTTCGAATACATGGTAGAAGTTATCAATGGAAAAACGCTTTTATCTTAAAGTTACCATAAGGCCTTCAACAATGAGCCTTGTAATACCTTAAGGATGGTCACTCCTCAAGTTTATTATATCAAGGATTTATAATTATTATTTTCATTCAATAGAATATGGATCATACATCAATTTAAGACAAAAATATTGATAGGTCAGTATGGCCGTTTTTGAGATTTAAGCTCCTGAAATTTTGGCGGGAAACCGAACTTCTCTAGACTTTTCATTCACTTTGCATTAAGGTAATCATCCTTTGAAATGTGATGAGGGCATATCAAGAATTTCATCAAATTTTGTCGGAAGTCTATTTAAGATGTAAACTATCACATTTTGAAAAGAAAATAGGGGATCAGTGTGCAAAATTTTCTAATGCATAATAATGTATAAAACAAGAGAATTCCGAAAGTCAGAGACAGTTTCAAAAACCCGAGAGTGACCATCCTTAAAGCATGTTCAAGACGGCTCCAAGCACCGGTTTGAGCGGAATTCAGTCATAAATTTCGAACAACTCTTACCTCCATGCATTCTTTGGTCATCCGTTGCAGGACAAAAAGTTTAACAGAAGACAATAATAACATAAAAACAAGCACAGAGCACTCATTGAAACGATCGTAAGAAACTTGGCATTACAAAAACTGAGATATTGGCACTATAAGCAGATGGTCAGAATAACATTTGAAAATCAGAAAAAAAACAAAATTTGAAAGCATGAGAAATAGTGCACCATAATTGGAATATATAAGGGGCATAAGTCTTATAAGTTCAAAGTTTGTGGTAATATGACGCCGATAATCCACGATAAAACAGTAAAAAAGGGACGTAAGTCTTGTCATGTAACACTGATAATTCAAGATAAAATTGCAAATAAGTGTGTAATTCCGCGTATGTGACATTGAAATTCACGATTAACTTGAAATTTGAAAACGTTTCTCGCTATGATATTTATGTATAAGGATTACCCCCTATTTTTTGTTTCCTTGAAACCTCATAAATTTTACAAAAATGTAATTCCAGATGCAAACACTCTGGGTTTATCTCTTAACAGTTAATGTCCATACTTACATAACTTTTAACTCTGAAACCGGGTACGTGCGCAGAAGGAGTGATATCGTTGACTGGTGGGAAGTTCTTTTAACAACCATGCTGTCACGTGACTCACACAGAGATTTCACAGCAACTGAAGGTCTTGATTCAAGTATGACACCATTGAAGGTCAATGTACCTCGTCTTGTGTTTCTTGGCAAACAAACATGTACATCTGAAGCGAAGAAAAAATATTTTCTATTAAAGTATGTAGTGAGCTAAGAAAAATGTTATACACCTAATTATGTAGTTAGCCGAGTTTTTCAAACCAGTGTCAAAATTTTCAGATTTCTATGGAATTATGTCTCAATTTAGTGTGAATATTATATGCTTCGTAGCAACCAAGTTTCTTTCCATCATTGAATCAATGAAGAATGTCCCTCCATTTGATTTCAGAAAAATTAAAATCATGTGTAAAAGAATAAATAAAAGTCCGGCAAAGCCTTTTAATAACAAACAAAACATTTTATTTTTCAATCCAATCTGTTCTTTTACCAAATCCTTTCCATTTAATATATAGTATCACTTTTTAATCGCAATTTTTTAAAATAATTTTAGCTCAAAACATCCTAAATGCCAGTCTATCTGCTAATTTTTAATAATAATGGAACCAACTCTACAAATGAGAAGAGATAAAATATATCTGATATTCTTGTAAGGTGCACATTGTGGATATACATTACAAGTATATTTTCTTATGATTGTTCTTATTTTATTGTTTTGTTAACGAGTAAATTCACCCATATTCTTACATAAGCATCAAAAATTTAATTTTCGACACCACGAATTGAAGGAAAAATATTAAGAAAAATAGCACATCCTTCACAAAAATACGAAAATAAATAAAATAAATAAATAAACAAAAACAATACCATAATACACAACTAAAGCCTACAATCAATCATGCATGGCTCATTGTTGAAGGCCTCAAGATGACTACAAGATGAAGAACAACACTAAAAATGTTGTTTCATTGCTTGGTTTAATAATGTATTTGAAAATACTTTATCTCATGTTTATAAACTCCACATCCTTAATTCTTAATGCAGTTGTTTCGTGAAACTCTTCTGAAATCCTGCATTTTGAATATTTTACTTTCCTGGTCCAGTTTTCCTTTTTTGTTCAATAAATTGAAACTTCTCCAATTAAAATTCAAATGTTGTAAATGTTATCTTTATCGATATCAGTATTTTATTTTACTTAAGCATAAAATTGAGAAACAACAATTTTCGTTTTAGAATGACAGTTCGGTTCTCATTTACTTTTTATGACAACAAAATATCTATTTTCACTTAAGTTGAAGACGATTCGGATTAGTATCTCTGAGGATTTTATCTTTTACTTATTTAAGAAATTGATTTTCGTTTCATCCCAAAGGATTTCATTCTTATTTATGGGTTAATTTTCCACTATTTGGTTCCAATTTTCCTCATGAGTATTTTACCGGCTGACTATATTGGACTATTTGCGACAAAAATAGAAACAAGTGAACCAATTATGACACCTTCAATGCTCAATGACGTAGCCATAGTCATAACAGTAATATCATTTTTCTCTAGTGAAACTTGCAATTTAAGAACCAGATGATTTTGCACAGAATTATAAAAATTATACAGCTGTCGACAAAACACAACTGGCAATATTTATGTCAAAAAGTGGTAAAATAATTTCATATCCCAAGACAGCATTCAAAATAGGCACAACAGTGCTACAAATCTAATTTTCTTTACACCTGTCACTCAACTGACTTATGGTATGTCTTCGTTCCAGTGCTCTACATTGGAAAATAGAGGTATACTACATGTTTTCACTCTGAGTGTTTGCATTGGTCTGTATTTTTGTTCACAAGTCCGCCCGTAGCGAAGTTTTATCATCTTACCCTACTTTTCTTTATAGATTATCTTGTAACAAACTTTGATCATGTCATATTCAAACCTGTCATGGTAACATGGTGCTACTTCTTGCTCTCGAACTAATTGTTACCGAGAAACTTCTTTTGTCACACTAAAAAATCAAAATAACAAACCAACCACATTCATGTGTAAAGGATGAATGATCTAGCGCTGCATGTTTTCATATAATATGGTACACCTCGAAAGCTTGTTTTTATCAAAAACTATGTCAACATTTATTAATTTATTGGTCAGTAATCGAGCTCTGGGTCAAATGAGGCATTTCAACCTTCAGCTACGTATAGTAAGTCCCGTTTTTTTTTATCTTTTCAGTTATTTGGTAAATGAAACAGGTCTGGATTTTGTGAGATTATAAGCATTGAAGGGATATGGAGTAAATGCAAATTAGAGAGAGTCTCTACAAATGCATGGTTTTAACTTTATAAAAACGCTTTTATTCTTATTTTCTTATTCTTCATCTTCAGCCGAAAGTCGATTCTATTTGCAACCTTGCAATATCTAAATTTTGTAAATTATGTTGAAAACTAAGGCGTACCACACTGATGCAAAGCTCTGTCCTTAGCTGATTTAAGCTTTACATTTAGATCATTCTGGTAATTTGTTTTTAAACGTCTTTCAGTTTATGGTCTTCGAAACGTTTAGAATCATCTGCACTGAAGAGACATAAGTTGTCGAAATGCGTATAATTATGAAGAAACTAAATTCACAGGAAGTTCGGTATTTAGATACTTGAAGTCTTGAAGTCACCACGGGGACTCCCACATCATCTTTTGATAGCTCAAAGTAAGTTCAGGGTAGCCCTAGTACTAATTTCAGCTGAAATCATTGCTAGATGTCGAGCAATATATATGCAATATCCATGGATGCGGGATCGTCAAAAAACAATGTATTCTTACAATCGCTGTCATCGGTTTCCCGACAAAACGACTAATAGACTTTAACAACCACAGGGTACTCATCGAGTCAAAAGGAAGAAAGTATTACAATCATGAGATGTGGGTACAATAAACAGGTAGTCTTAATAACAATTTGAAATTACAAAAAAAAAAAAAATAAAAAAAATAAAATAAAAAAAAGAAATAAAATTGCCAAAAAAATTAAAGAATGATATTGCATTGATCCGTCATGTCCATATGAGAAATTCTCTCAAGAACAAGTCATAATGTCTTGACAACGAGTAATGAACTTATTGTTTGCTCCAATTTACTTGAAAAAAAAATCAGAAATTATTTTGTGAATATGGCCTTTTCGACAACTTTTTGTTCTTCAACACTGATTAAATCAAAATATTTGGAGCCCAGAAATATCAGGATATGTTAAGACTATAGTTTGTGGTATAGATCTGGCCTTAAAATTCAGAATGGGTAAAAACATTGCGTGAACTCGAGCTATACTTATGATCGTTAAAACCTAAAGTGGTTCTACCACTACCTGTTTTATAAAGAAATAGAAAAAAGAAGGGAAACGGGAAATGTGTCAAAGAGACAACGATGCATTTATTTCTATCCCGAATGCTATATTAATTTTGTATTTTTTTAAACCGATATATTATGCAGAAACATACTTTCGTATCTTCGGTGTTTTGTAATTAATGAATATAGTACACAAGGTAGTGAGATCTATACCTTTTGTAGAAAAGGTATAATTCCAAATATTATGAGAATTTGTGAGTTTCAGGATAGGAACCAAATTGAAGAAAGATACAAAATTAAAATCAGCATAATTTATAATGTTGCGTTTTTAATTTTAACACACTAAAAAATGGTACCGTACCTTATATTTGTTACAAATAGTGTAAGGGGAATTTATCAAAAATAAAATATACTAACATTTCTCAAACCTATAAAAGATTTTTTTTAAATTGAACCATTCTCCTACCATTTATTAATAGAGACTATGTCAGTTCCATAAACAGAGTTGTCTTTGGAAATTTCAGAATTTGGCAAATATTGGAATCAAAACATTCCAAATTCTGATGTCTGTTCTAACTGAAAAAAAATTCAAAAAACATAAATCAAAGTATGGTTGCTAGGCTGAAGAAATTCAAAAGCGTGATATGTATTTTTGAATTCCTTGAAGCGAATTGTGAAATATTTTTACGTTTTAACAGACTACTTTTTACAAAATTAAATCAATTAATCAAAAAGTGCAGGAGTTAGATTTTATTAATGTCTGAAAAGGACATCTTTTCTCAAAGAGCAATTTCAACAATACAAAAGTTTACGCAATAATTTTATAACGAAATTAAACCTATACCAACACTGTTTACGCAAAGTAAATCAAAATTAATAAGATAACATATAAAAAATAAAACGTAAAGGTGAAAGTGGAGAGACGGATGGACGAAACCAAATGAACGATGACAAGATATAGGGTAAATGTACATGATACAAAGTATCTACAAATACATGGTAAAACCAAGCAAAAGAACAACGCTTTTATTGTTGTTCATCAACTTAAATTCAACATCCCCAACTTTTATTCGTAAGCATTGCAATAAACAAAAATCAATTTGTGAAACGCATAATTTCAAAACGTAGCCTTGAATAACATTTCCGTCCACCAAGGGACCTTGGCTTGGAAGTGAATCGTTAAAATTGCTTTTACAAGTGATAATCTGTCTACAATCCTGATAGGTCAACTTTCCATTCGTGTGAATTATCTCTATACATATATATGATTAGCACGATTTTCGAAAATGTGCGGATTTAGTAAATTGGTATAAACGCTCCTTCGTGCGACAGTTTCATTTATGAGGTAATCACTGCATGCACTATATCAGGTCATTCAAATTTCGTTTGAGTTTTGATTATATGAACGCTAAACTGAATAAAAAATGCAGGGAAATGATGACAATTCTAAAAACTAAAATGATGTGTAAAGATAATCGCTTTAAGGGACGTCGATTGTCTTTATAAATCTTGAATTACAAACAAGTAGATAAGACGGAAGCGTTTATATATCTTCAAGAATACGTCTTTTAGTAGACATTTATTCCTTTTGCAGTCCCTTGTCATTTCTAAGATTTATACTACTGCTGGAGACCTTTCAAATACAAATAAATGACACAATGCATTTATCAAGGAACGCATATATTTCTTTAAAAAGAAATTACAAGGAAAATTCCCCTTTTAAAGCCATTAATGGACTATGTCAGTTATGTATGGGTAAAGTGATTATGACTTTCAATGATTGAAAATTGTTTTATAAAAGAATTTTTACTCGTTAGTTTCGACTATTTACCTAAAGGGATAAAAGAAAATATGCTAAAAACAAGACACAACCAAATTGCAAGATCAATACAAAATACAGTTTGGGGAGACTTGCCGCAGACTGGGTGATCGCTTTCTTGAGCATCTTCGATGCGTAACAGCTCACAAAGACACACCCGTAGGTAAACATTTCAGGTTTCGCCAACATTTCATAGATGACATCAGCATGACAGTCCTTACTCAGGTTACATGTGTAACAGCTCACGACAACACCGACAACAGTTAGAACAACAAATTATATTCACTCTAGGAACCCCAAACCCCACAGGTATCAATATAAAAACTAGTGTTTAATGTACAATCCTTGGAATGGTATCTTTTATTATATAAGTTATTAATTATAATAAATTGTATACAAATTTTTTATCTTTGGTCTCGTGTAGGAGGCTTAATTTCCTGCCCCTACCCATATTTAACATTTGTTATTTCATCCCCTTTTTGTCTTTGCTCTATACGGGGACTGTCAAATTTATTTTACCTGTATTTCATCTGTTGCGGAACACTTCATATCTCAGCCATTTTGTTTCCACGACCCTCTGGAGATAGCAATGCCGAGGATCTATGTCCCTACCCACCTCTGTCTTTTATTTTCAATTATATTTTTACATTTGGCATAGTTTGTACATATGCTTTAACAATTTATAGCAGTTCGACAAGAATTTTTTATACTTGTTCTTGGTCTTTCAAAAAAAAATCATATTTCCAATGAATTATACAATAGTTGCTCATACAGAGAAGAATGGGGTTATTGACTGGACGGGGTAGGGAAAGAGATATTGCATGGAACACTGGTGATATCAGAACTGCAGGAACAGGCAATATCTCGGTGCCGAACTACAGGTATATGTTTGTTGGCGATTCCGCATCCATGGGAAAAGGAACATGGATATTGCATTGCCTGGCATCTAGCAATGAATTTCGTTCAAACCAGTTGAGATCAAATAACTGTGTAGATGACCAGTTTGACATTAATTCAAGCAAGACCCCAGTGTATTTTCAGCAAGCCTAACCTAGCGTATGTCAGGGAAAATTGTTCGAGTATGTACAATGATTGAATTAAACAGAAAGAATAATTAGGTAAAGCTGGAGAAAATTAAATAAGGCACAAACTTTTAAGAATTGGATCAATGCAAAAGTTTTCCTTCCTTTAAATGTCAAAGGTGTTATGTATAAGCTTGATCAACTATAATGTTCCCTTATCTATGTGTCTAAAAGTTTATTTAAGATGAAAGGGAAATCGATTAATTGAGAATTTGCATTTTCTGACGTAATTATTTGAATGAAACACGTTTAACATTTAGCCAAACTTTGCAATGCCTTCTTGAATGTTTTTGCAATAGAAAAATTACTCAAGAGTCAGCTTCAATACTAACGAATCTTTCAAAGTTTGGTATACATTTTTTATAACACACAAAATGAGCAAAAACTGATTTACGTACGATAATTTTACGGAACAATGTTTGTTATACTAATTTTGTTGAAAATGTTGTTTTTAACACAGAATATGATTTTTTTTTTTGTTTGTGCAGAAATTTGGAGAGCTACATCGGAAATTGGTATTCGGAAAAGAAGTGGAAGCATCAATCAAGAGGACTAACAACCTTTTACAATAAAGTCAATACCGGTCAAAGTATCAACATCTGGCATCTCTCCATTAAAGTAGCGTTTTTTTCTCACTTTCTTCGATTTTCCGAGATGTAATCATACCAAATGAAATCACACAATGAAAAATATTTGACTATGCAGGAAGCACAAGCCTTTATTTTGCAAACAATGATAGATACAGTTTTGCTATTAAACACCTTTTAAATTAGTTAAATTCCTTCAAGAGCATTTCATTTTGTGTAATTATGGGTGAAATATGTCCGGACAACAGGTCTGTTCGTATGATTTGTAAAATCTCTATACTGAAATTTTCAGAAACGATATGGAAATAATCTCTTTATTTATTTATACAACTAGGGTAGACATAATACAAAAATATATCAAGGAAAGTCAAGCAATTAGATAATTTGCACAGATTTTTTTCCAGGTCCGGTTGTCATGCACGAAGCAGATCATTTTTACCCATTCGGAGAAACTGAAGATACATCCACCATCTAATTAAAATTTATCTACCGAATGTTTCTCACACTCACTGCATAGAAGATCTAACAACATCCAATTCCACTTTCTTTTCAGATTGCAGTTTCCAAGATTTTGGTAGCATTTGACTTAGGATAAAATCCGACGATATAGAAAAGGTCATCAGAATAGAGATGAGAAGGGGGTGTTATTAGATCTATCATGCAGTGACTGTATAAGGAACAATTTACAGATACAATTTAATTAGATTGATACATCCATTAACTTTGCTTTGTTTTGTGAAGTTCTTGTGAAGAGCAAATTTTCAAAATCATGAAAACTTATTTCCCATGACTGAAATAAGATTTGGTAAGTTGATTTTATATCGAAGTTAACAACAGTCCCATATTTCTGTTCATCTTTCCGAAAGTGAAAATGGAAAAAGAAAGGTATGTTTTATTTTCATCTCAATTAAATCTTCCCATAACCCCGTTGTTATTGAGACAACTTCGTGTGTCTTGTCTGTTTTCTAGTTAGTTTACTTTATGTCTATAGGAGTCTAGGATGATGTTTATTTCGCTGAACTTGATTACTCTTTATTTAGGGGCCGACTCCGGCCTGCCGTTGGGTGTGGGGTTTCCCCGCCGTTAATTGAAGATCTTATGGTAGCTTTGAGTTGTTATAACTCTCCTTTGGGTCGTTGTCTCTTTGATAAATTCCCCGTTTCCCTTCTTTTTTCTATTTTTCAGCTGCAAGAGAACAGGTTTTACGTAATTTTCTGGCAGAGTATTTTGAATACATTTCTCAGCGTCATAACGTCGGATCATTATAAAAATCAATCTTACATTTTTTTCAGCAATGTTATCCTCTCAAGTATAGTAAATAATCAGGCTTATAATGATCAGAAAATGAAAATAGAAAATCTTAACCAAAATGCTTTTACGTTTTGTATCGCTTATTTCATGTTTTTGTACTCCGGGCGTAAAATCAAAAGACGTTGACAAGTAATCTGGCATAGGACTTTAACACATTAATTTGTCTGGGTTTTCTTTAATGGGTTGAAAAAGTCAAAATATGTCCAATTTTTCAATCACTTTCTTTATATTTCATTAGATTACTTTTAAGTTTTACTATGTAATCGAATTTGTACAAAAGATTCACTCTGTTTATATCTCTGATATAATTGTCTCCCAGAGAATGTTGATTCAATTGGTAAACTGTAAAAAAAAAATTACTGGTTGGGGAATCAATTCTGTTGATTTCTTGGTTGACTTAAACCGCGAAATTTCAACGAAATACAGAAAACTGCCCAAACTGGTAATAGAAAATTTCTCAAGCTACCAATTTAGTAATGGACAAACCAATGATTTTTTGCAAAAAAGAGAATGAATCCAACAAATAAATGTTTTTATTTACAGTTAACCAAAAATGAAAACAAATAATTCAGACAAAAAATCTAGGTACGGAAGTAAACTTATGAAGTAAATGCACAAAAGATAAATATAGATTACACCACAAGATCCCGTTTATTACCATATTTTATCCACTAGAAATAGTTAAATTTTAAAATTTTAATTGCGAGGCTTGCCGAGCATTTAAAATTTTTAAATTTAACTATCGAGAGTGGATAAAATAAGGTAATAATCGGGATAAAGTGGTGTAATCTTTTTCTCTAATGATCAAAGTTAAAGACCGAGAGCTGTATTCCGAATAGATTTGGCGGGAAATAGCACGGGGCTTTATTTAACATATGTTGAATAAAGAAAATTTATCCAACGGGTCAAAACCGGTTTAAACTTGACATATCATTAGAGAAAGTCTTTTCAAATACATGGAAAGCGCTTTTTTGTTGTTCTCCATTTTGCATATATCTTTCCATATTACAACTGATGGTTTTATTTTAACAATGTTTATTTTTTGTTTTGTAAGAACCTTTGGTTCATATGAAGCATAGAAAGAATTCAATAGACAGATCTGAAATATAATTTGAAGGCTAAACAAATACTTTATAAGAATTGCACCTTCCGTAGTTTAGATGATAGGTATTGTTGGTAAAAAGATACATATTTCTTGGAATGTCTGAATGGTTATTTTTTATAATAACTTATTGTTTCTGTTGTACATTTCAGTTCAAGATTTTTTTAAGCATGATTAGTGTATGACTCAAATAATTCTAGACAGATGCATTACAAACAGTATTTCTTTGGTTTTTATGTGTAGAAAGTCTTCATAAATTTTGTGTTAAAACCCATCTTTTGGACCATAATATTGTTAAAAGTTGTAGCCTAATGTTAGTAAAATAATTGAAAACCGTCAGTCTAAAACGAATAATCAACGAACAGTAGTAACATCTAAAAAAAACAAAGAAACAAAGAAAAAATGACACACACACACATGAAAATATGAACAACACAGACCAAATTAAAAAAAACTGAGTGAGATCAGGTGCACCGGTAGAGTAAGAATCTCCTGCTTCTTATAAGACACCCGCCGTGATGAACATGTAAAATTCGCAAGTAAAGCCAAATCCGGCAAATGAAACAACAATTACGCTTTTAAGAGAAAGATCTGTTTTCATCTGGAAAACAGATATACCACAGCGGTCCACAAAACGGGGCTTCCGACTGTAAAAATATCTATATTTGTCTGTTTTCATGCTTCTTGCTCAAATGTTTATTACGATCAACAGAAAGATATACACACTTTTTTCTAGTTTGATTTTTACTGTGAGTCTTTTTGTGTATTTATTTTTTAGCCATTCACCACACATAGGGGAGGGTTTGGATACAAGAAAACGAGTTTAACCCCACCGCAATTTTTGCGCCTGTCCAAAGTCAGGAATATGTTGGTCATTTGCATGTCCTTGTCTTCTTATAAAATTTTAGTTTCTTGATATTTGGGTTATTGGATGTTCTTTGTTTCCATTGATTTATTCGCTTTTTTACCTTTTGGGGCCATTTAGGGCTTGCTGTATGGTGTGAGGTTCCTCACTGTGTTGAAGACCGTACGGTGACGCCTATATGCTTTGTTTTGGGTCGTTTTAACCTGGATATGGGATGTTGTCTCCTTGACATTTACCCCATTTCCTTTCTTTTTCATATACAAAATATAACAAAGTAACATTCTGACATTTCATGAAATTCAAGTCGGAACAACAAACATTTTCTTTGAATCTACGTGAAAATACGTCAATGCTATAATTAAATTCTAACCATAAGACACGGATTTAATTTTCGGGGAATGGGGTTTTATTCCGTTTTCTAACCCCAAGACAAAATCAGTTAAAATTCATGGTACACAAGGGAAGGTAAACGTACTTGAAATGACTGCTTACACAATGTAAATTTGAAATGACAACTTACAAAATTTAAATTATATGTCTTCTTATTATTACGAACGACTGTTCAATTACTCAGTGAAATGGCCATTATGTGTCGCAAACTTGAAATACAATCCGATTAAATCGAGACTGAATGTCTATATAAGGAAACAGATATATTCATATATCAATTTGGACATCAATGTCAGACAAGTTACCTTCATATAATGAGATTATTCTCGAATAATTGATTAATTTTCCCCAAGATATCATAAGACTTGTGAAGAAAAACATTCAACCAGTGGAATACATCAGCAGACAAAATAAGGAAAGGTGGAATTCAAAATCAGAAATAAAAGAAATCGGCAGTTCATATTGAACGCGAATTGAGAGACAGAGTGACAAAGACAAAACAAATAAACGAAAATGAGCACAAACGGAGAAGCACGCATAGTACACTGATTTCTGTGTCTGATAGAAGTAAAGCCATTAATTTTTGATATGGCAGCTATTTGGAAAAATTTAAACATAAGGCATGTACCTATATTGTGGTGCAATTGTGCAAAGTTTGATTACAATCAGCCTTTTAAAAATAATCGCTCGGACAAAATTATAGGAAGAAGTATAAGACATTGAATAACAAGATGTCACACGACTTCGTCTGATGTGACTTATTATGTAGTGATATTGTTAAGAAATATATACAGATTAATACATGGGCATTTCCATATTGGCCTGGTTATCATCCCGAGACACCCATATTGGCCCGAGACGAAGTCGAGGGACAATATGGGTCGAGGGATGATAATCAGGTCAATATGGAAATGCACATGTATTAAACTTTTTATTACATACTTCCGACTTTTAGAAATGCCAGGCCGATATGTACCGGAAGTCGTTTATTTGCCCAGGCCAATATGGACCGGAAGTCGTTTATTTTGTCTGAGATGCACGAGGAGCATAAAATAATCTTTATTTTCCTGTGGTGTAAAAATATGGACAGTTTACTTCCGGTCATATTGATCATGCAAAAACGCTTTTATTTCTACTAAGTATGTAATATATATATATATCAATCGTCTCTTGAAGCTCTATTCTATAGATGCTGTGAAAATGCTATGTAAACAATATTTCAGTAGTTTTTTTCCTAGGCAAACCAATAGGGTCTGTAAGTCTCGTCATGTGACTCACGAGAATCAACGATAAACAGGCAATTCGAAAACGTTTCCCGCCAAAACATGACGTCAAAGGATTGTGACGTTCAAATTATTGTTTGAAACGTCATATATCTTTGTTTTAAATGTAACTTCCGGGTACAATGTTTAATCCCGGAAGTTCTAAAATTGTATACGAGACTTACAGGCCTTATTACATTAAAAACTAAAATACTGAATACATTTTCGAAGCATGAATAAGTTTGCTCCTCCAACATAATTTTAAAGGATTTTCAATTATATCATGAGACGTAAATATAGTTTTTACATTGAAAACTACATTCTAAACTTTACACCATCTCTTGATTTAAATAATTTTTTTCTTTACCAATCTGCTTGTTTCGTCCATTCAACGTCATTTTCATATAGAGATTTCTTTTAAGTCGTAGCTTGTTTCGTTTTCAATTTCAAAAATGGCATCGTTATTTCATGCTTGAGTTTAAATTGTTAAGCCTAAATATGACACCATTCTAATTTGTAAGTCGTAGCTTGTTTCGTTTTCAATTTCAAAAATGGCATCGTTATTTCATGCTTGAGTTTAAATTGTTAAGCCTAAATATGACACCATTCTAATTTGAACTTATTTTTTCGGCCATGTTTGTAGAATCACCTCACTTTCAATAAGAATGGCAAATCCATTAAATAAATGAACAGATGTTTACATTTGGCATTCTAATAGATTAAGTTGCTTACAGTTTTTGTTTGTAAAATCACATACCTTATGCACCACATCAAAAGAAACATGACATACCTACAAAAAA
>MJUU01019749.1:70013-103592 GCA_002080025.1 Modiolus philippinarum
AAACAAAAAAAAAAAAAAGATGTGGACACAATAAGCAGGCGTTCATGCAAGATTGCAAGATATCATTTGAAAAATAATGTCAAATGCCGAAATTTGAAAGCATATGAGAAATTCTCTCATGAGCAAATAACAAACTAACCAAGGTTTATATGCCTTCATTTTCTGCATGTGGTCATTTCAACAAATTATGTTTCTTCAGTGCAGATCAAATCTAAACATTTGGAAATCCTTAAAACTGAAATAAAAGCGGATAAAGAACAATGGCCAATAGGATCTAAATAGACCAGAACTGAAATACATGTATATAAAAAGCAAATATGTATCGCATGAGGAATTTTTCACATCTGGCAATATTATGTTGTCCATATGACTCACTTAGAACATAAAAATTGAGGATTTTTTTTTAAATACTGTAAGTTTGTTTGGTGTTATCCTGGTTTGCATACATTTAATTACCCTACTAATTAAAGAGTTAAATAAACAAAAAAGACAATAGGTTCACATACCTTGAAGATCTATAGTTTGTTTTAAATATGAACAAAAAAATACATAAATATTTTTACCTGTAAAAACTTCAAATGTATGCATTTGTATGTTTGATGTGCATTATGCTTAAGTAAAAGAGGTTTACAAAAAAGGCTAGATAAAATCTCAGAATATTGAAATAAATAGCGATTGAGTAAAAAAGTCAAACAAAATCTTCAACAAAATTGTGTAAAACCTCAAAATGCATTTGTTAAATTTAGAAATAACTCCTTTGAAAATGTTAAAAGAACAAGTACTTGCCAAACAAATGTGGCATTTTACTTGTTTGATTTTTTGGTTAAACCAGTCTTAAGCTACAAATCTGAAATTTGCTACATGGATTCCTACCTTAAATTGGTAGACTACCACTAGAATCATTTATTGAAGCTCAAACATCTTAATATCTTCTAAGATTTCACAATAATTACATCTATCCATTTTTCGAGATAGTCAAATTCTGAACAAGAATTTAAGGGACTTTATTCTTAAGTGGTTTATATGTGTGAAAAAATAACATCCAGAATAGGTTTTCATACTGACCCAACAGAAATATGCCAAACGATTAAAGAAGTAAAAACATACAAGAACATTATAGCATTTGTGTTCATTTTGCAGCATATTGGAAGATGACTATCACTTTTTCTTTGATTGCAAAATAAATGCAAAAACAGATTTCGGAATATATTTAGAAAAATTTCTTTATTAAACCATGGAATGTATTGCGCATAGTGGAAGAGGCGCCTCTCGATGATCACACTTTGATATTCAGTGCTTGCAGTATTATTGGTGTCAATGTCATATTAATAAATATAGCTTGTGATTGAAGATGATGTTGAGTTGTCTAGAATATCTCTTATGTAACTAAGAATCTGAAAGGTTGGTCTTGTCTTTTGTGTAAGCCAAATAGGAACATATAAAAAGACTATAAGCTCAATAATCAACAACTATAAGTATCTAAAAAATAAACATTTTTTTTTATTTATTTATCTGAAAATTGAGACTTTCTATCAGTTTTATCCGATTAAAATGAACATTTTATTTTTTATTTCTACTATTATATTTGAAACATTTTTTCTTCTTCTAAAACTGTGATCGAATATCTAAACAATCCTTATTTCTACATAATTCTTTTGGTGAAATTCAGGTAAATTAAGATAATCAGTAAAGAACAGACTATAATTATTAAAACAACAATTTCCTATATGTTTATATAAACCTGTAATTAAATGTATGGAAACCAGGAGTAAACCGTTTGTTTTAGTCTATATTACCAAAAACAGAGCATAGTAAGAAACTTTCTACATATACAGGATATTTGTTTTAGTTCATATAACAAAATAAAACATATTAATAAAGGTTTTTCATATCCGTCATAATTGCTTAGTCTGTTTTATGAAACATATATATAGCATTAAAAATATTTCATACCAAGCACATTTGTGTAGTCTGTACATATAAGAAATTTGAACATAGAAGTACATTTACTACGAGGTATATTCCCCAAGCAGAACTTAAAACTAGAAAATTGTCATACCTTACATAATGATTTGGTTTTTTAGAGACATGTCTCTGCCAGAGACATCTAAATACAATGTATTTGTTTTACTCAAAAATAAAATTGAAATAAATTTTGTTGTGGTGTATAATTACCAACATTTTATCAAATATTCTACGTTTTCTTGATTTTTTGAAAAACATACGAATTTCTTTTTATAATTTCAGGAACGGAAAGTACTTCTTTTGAAAATAAGTTGGATTGCAACCACCAACATTGTAAGTATCTCATATTCCAAACAAACAAAATGTGTGATAAACATCTTTTTACCAGAGATTCTTTGTAACTATTTTATTAAAGTCTTTAAATGAAATTGAATCTGCTAAGTGTACTTAGACAGTTGGGTTAAAATCGTCCCATGACCCACCTATCTACTGTCCGTATGCACTCCAAAATGGTCACATGCATCGCTCTTTGGGATTGCTAACTTATAATACTAAAAAAAATATTATATAAGTTAAAAAAAACATTGTCTTCTACAAAAGAAGAATATATAGTGCTATAAACGATTTATTTTAGTAGATTGGTTTACCAGAATTTCCATTTCTGAGTGGACGAACTTTAAATACCTAATGTCGATTTTCAGCGGCTGAAAACATTATTTTAGTTTTTGAGATAAACTCATTTTCCGATTCCGTTTAAAACTACATTTTTTAAATGAACTCATATTTCCGATTCCGAACGGAAACTGTAGTTTCGATCGAAAACTATAGTTCTTAATTGTGCGAAATATATGGCGTTTCAAAACTCGAGTTTTCGTGCGAAAAACTAGTTATTCCGCATTTTTGTGACTAGCGCGTGACAAATAGAAAAAAAGTAGGGAAACGGGGAATGTGTCAAAGAGACAACGACCCAAAGGGGAGTAATAACAACTCAAAGCCACCATAAGATCTTGAATGAACGATGAGGAAACCCCACACCCAACGGCAGTTCGGAGTCGGCCCCTAAATAAAGAGTAATCAAGTTCATCATCCTAGACTCCTATAGACATAAAGTAAACTAACTAGAAAACAGACAAGACACACAAAGGCTTAATAAATTTCCTGACTTAGGACCCGCGCAAACCTGCTGCGGCGGGGTTAAACTAGTGTTATTGGGCCCTAACTTTCCCCCTATAGCCAATGTGATAAATCAAAATACAATCTCGTTACAACAGTAAATTCGGTTGGCAACAGGACCGAGTCAATTGTGAAAAATGAAACTGAAAGAACTAAATACACGGACACAAACATGAAATCACAAGAGACTACTAGCAGTTAACTGACATGCCAGCGTCAGACCCATTACCAACTGACAAATTAAGTTATGTACCATCAGTATACAGCTTCCACCAAGATCCCTTCCTGTGAGGAATTTAGAATAATGGTTTCATGCATATACCGGAATACATAACCCTTGTCCATGCAACACAGATTCCGGAAACCCAGAATGCGTCCAACTAAAACGCAAAGATCCTATCAAAAATCAATGTCAACACCAAAAAAGTTTAGGCCACACGCAACGACCCGACGACAATGCCGCAACTATAACCTCCACGAACCAGGCGACCCAAAGGTTTTACAAGTTTGTTAGGCGAGTCTCCTAAGCAAAATACTACCGTAAAATAAGGGAGGCGAAACACCAGCCCCGACCAGATGTCTACAGGTTGCATTGCACCCATGAACCAAGTCCCTTCATCGATGATGAAATTTAGTAAAGGTTTTAACTAGTTTATGACAACGAAAACCCTGATGCAATAGCCTTTCAGCCATGAAAAGACTCCGTTCACCAAAATCGCAAACGTTACAACATACTCGAGCAAACCGAACAAGCCGAGACATGCAAACACCATGGGATGGCGATAATGGAACATCGCCATCCAGAAATGGACAATCAACTATGGGTAAAGAAAAATTGTCCCTTTTATCATAAACTCCAGCATCCAATTTACCATTCGTTATATCAAAACCGATGTCTAAGAACGGACAATGATGATTATTAGAATTGGCTTTATTCAAAGTAAGTTCTTTAGGGTAGAAAGTTGACTTTCAAAATCGACATATTCCCCTTTTTGAACAGTAATATTCCAACATCTATAGCAATATTTTATGAAAGGATATGGAGTAAATGAAGATGAGACCATAACACATAAGTCTTTATTTCATTACTCATATTTTTTTTAACGAAAACCGATTTTATTAGGAAACTTATACAATCAAACTTCGATGGGTCGAACACTCAAGGGACCGATGAAAACAGTTCGAGCTACAGGGGTGTTCGAGTTATCGAGGTCGAACTATGTTAAAACTTGATCAAAGGGACCAAAAATGGGTTCGAGATATCCAAGATGTTCGAGTTATTGCAGTTCTACTGTAGTATCGTAAACAAGGAGAAAAAATGTTTAAAACTAAAAACTATCTCCCTCTTGCATATCCTTGTCCACAGATGATTTTGGCTTTTGTATTTAGATTCTATTGGTAATTTGCCAATTATCTCCCTTGTTGGACTCGGGTACTTTTATCTTATTTTGGACTTAACCACTTGAGTCCATGCACTCATTTTGGACTTGTAATTCAAATAGAAAAAAATAATAAAAATAAAAAATGGACTCTGGACTTCATATCAAATTTTTTGTGTACTCTGGTCTCAAACGGAAGGTGGGNTTGCAACATTATCAGGGTAAATAAAGCTGTTTTTGCCTAAGCTGTTAACATAACCATCTGAAAGTGTAAGCAATGATTTGACGTGATTTGCTAGAGATATTTTATTGCAATTGTACACTATTTTTCCGTTTTGGTAGACTGTCATTTGACTAAGAAAATTTGTTACATCTGAAATAACAGATACTGTGTCGTTGTTCGGTGCTGCTCCGTCAGCTAGTTTATCTACTTTAAACTTGATTAAAAAATACCCATTATACCAGTCATAAAACGAAGCCTTATCATTTATGCTAAATTTGTTGTCCGTTTTTGTTTGTTGTTGACCATTTGGTGGAGACACTATAGGAGTATCTAGTAAAAAGTTACAATACTCATATCTATCACAGAACTGTGTTCCTCTAAACATTTTTTATTACTGGATTATTATTTTTCTTTCTTATATAAAAATGATAGAGTTTATAAACAGTGTCTTAAACAGGTTAAACAAGAGTCTTGAGCGTTGGAAAAAGAGTAAAACCTATAAGATTTTTGTTTTACTTATGAGATGCTTACAAATGCTTAAACCGCAAGCAACGTAAAAAATGTGAGTGAACTAAGAATCTAGCCCGTTTTACCCGTCTCAACTGTAGTGAATAACAATTGTTTATTCTCGTTAGTCCCGTACATAGTAGTTGATATGGGAAAAAGCCGCAGGTTTTCAAAAAACGTTTTTTGAAAACCTGCGGCTTTTTCCCATATCAACTACTCACTTATCGTTCCTCGAGCATGTCGGGTCTCGGTGTGATCTTGAACATGGAATAATATATATCAAAAAGTTTGTAGTATGCTACAAAAGCAGATTAAGGTAAATAACGAAATACTGAAGTACTGGAAATTGCCTTTCATCAGTAGGCTTTTAAGACTAATATCTGTTCAGGGATTTACGGGACGCGTAAAACACGCGTCTGGTACGCAAAAATAAATGACAGGACGCACATTTAATACAATATGCATCCGATGGGACGCATCAATGTAAATGTATAAAATGCTGTGGTACATGTAGATCTGGCACTAAGTTGTGTAGAATCGCGAATCAGCTCTATTTCCCATTATTACTTGAAATTCAAGATCAAGGAAAGACGCTCTCAACAATTTGTTTCTATTTTAAATTCATTTTGAGGAATCCATCAGGTGTATTCATTATTAGTCAAACAAATACGTGTGCGCTCGCACGCTATCACAAATACAATCGAGAAAACAAACTTTAAAGGCATCGGTAAAAATATTAGCAAATGCCGGGTAAAGAGAATTAAAAAGAACTATAGTTCCTGAATGACGGAATTGATTGACGGCATCGTGACTTTTGACATATGTGCTCGAGCTTGAGTAAATACAGAGCTAAACCACACCATAAACTTGTTTTTTTTCAACTTTCACATTATAAACATGTGGTGTATCATAGCTCATAAGTAAAAAAATCACACTGCATCGTTATTGGTTTTCAGAGACTCCGGCTACAGAACTGACAGACAGGTCCCCAGATAGTAGAGAGGGAAATTACATGTCCATGCGGGGTAGCTTATAGCCTAACCACGAATCATTGTAGCCAAACAGTGTGGAGAAACGCCATGCTTAATTCATTATCAAGGCCCATTCTTTATTCTTGCGTTCAAGTGCAGACTTGCTGAGAGTCGGACTTTTCACTGGCAGTGTGACGAGTGCCATGCGTGGGGCAGATCATGCTTACCCTTCCGGAGCACCTGGTGATACCTCAGTTTTTATAGGGGTTTACACTGCTAGTGCTTTAGTTTTGTGACGTTTTTGTTCATTTTTGTTTGTTGTGTATTTGTCATACTGTCTCAATTCGTAGTCCTGTGAATTGCCGTGATTTTGGATTTATGATTTTGAAATTTCCCCTTTCCTCATTCTTGCTTTGGTATTCGTTTGCCGATGTATATAGAAGGCTTAATTTCCTGCCCCTACCCATTTCTCTGGACAGTAAATATTGAAGAAATGGGTAGGGGCAGGAAATTTATTCCTCTTATCAAAACTCGTTACACCTTTTGTCTCTTCAGCCTGTATTACTTTTTATATGTAATTTTTTGAATTGATTAACTGGCTTTCATCCTGATATATCATAAATATTGCTTGCTTCACGTAGTCATCAATCGAGAAAAAACTAGGTGACCTCCTGGGACCCACATTTTGTTCAGAAAGACCCAGGAAAATTAATATTGTGGGTCCCTGGGACCCCACCTGAAAGAAGTGGAGGTAAATCCCTGCTGTTTTGTGAAATCAAATTAAAACAATACGAAAATTGTGGGTTAACTGATATTATTCTTTTTTTATATTAAAGTGGCTGGATGGAGAGTAATCCCCATAATGAGAAAATACGTGAAATCGATAAGAATGCAGTCTGGTACCAGTGGTTCCCCTCGAAAGTCCGTATTGGTAGATCATAAACAGAATGATGTATAAATATCCTGGAGAACAAATAACCGATATGTTCAAAATAGATCAGGAAAATCAGCGTAGGACAGAACTTGCGCAAGACATGTGATTTTTAGCTTTATATTTTTCAATAGTTATGATATTGAAGATGTCGAAATGGAATTGGTTCATACCAAAGTCAATGAATACTGGGTCGGTGAATACCCTACAAGACTAACAGTTGACTATCTGAAACAGTTAACGAAAGCTATATATGTGGCCGCGTGATCTAGGTCGCTGGAGACAGTGCAAGATGACAACAAAGCAGGGGTTCAAATCAAGCCGTACACCTTGCTGGATTTTCCGATGCTAACGGGTTAAAAAAGATGATTTTCACCACTGTTGGCATTTGAAATCATATATTCTACTTTTGCAGCTCAACTTACCAATGCATTTTCATTCATATTATATAGAGTTGTGTGCAACGGTATTACCTATATACCTTATATATCTTACCTGTTGCAACCTAATACTTCTTCTATCTATTTCTTACCCACCTACAGTTTATTGTGTATTATGTTACAACTCTAGATTTTCTAAGAGGAGGAATGGCACAGTTACCAAAAGCTATATTTTTATATAGCCTAGGCGACCGCGTGGAATAGGGCGCTGAACACGGAGCAGGTAGTGTTGCCATAGATGACAACAAAGCAGGGGTTCAAATCCAGCCATAGACCCTGCTTGATTTTCCGATGATAACAGGTTTAGGAAGATGATTTGCATCACTTTTGGCATTCGGAATCATATATTCTACCTTTGCAGCGCAACTTACCAGTGCATTATTATTCTGATTATCTGAGTCATCGACCCATTGGTAATAAACAACAAAATACCGAAGTAAATATAAATTCAGTTTCTGCCTATGGCTATTTCAACAATTTATATGTCTTCGAAGGGCCTGTAAGTCTCGTACAATTTTGGAACTTCCGGGATCAAAAAGTCTGAAAATAATCCGTTGTTCCAACGTACGTCTATTGTCTTGGCCTCCATGTAATTTATTAGCACTGTTACTTGCATATCTTGTGGGCAGTGGTCTGAAATGATTGCCGACCCATAAATATGACCCATATTTTGTTTTATATTTGTATACTACTTCAATCCAGGTATTGCCTAGACTACTTTCCACCAGAAGCTGTTTAAGCATTTAAATTGAAGAAGGGCTTCATATAAAATACAATTATTATTTTGACGGGGACAAAAAGGAAGAATAAAAATGAGAAAATCCATCAAAATAGTTGCCGGGGTGTTAAAACGCTTGCCAATTTTTTTTTTTTTTTTTTGGTGAAATTTCATTCTGAAATCAAATTTAAGGGCACAAAAGTTTTCTTTTATTTTGATCCGAGAGCGTTTCTTAAAGTGCACATGCATGTTTCTTGTCGTAATATCTAAGTATAAAATATCTTTAAAATTATTTATTTCATTGCTCTGTTATATATTTTAATATTATTTGATTTTAATATCAATAAAAAAAAATTAGCATGACTTTTGTATATTACATTTTCAACAGAACGAAATCAACGGTCATGGTTATCCTGGATAAATTGCACAAGGGACCGACCATTTAACTTGAAAAAAGGGGGGGTATGTTTTTTTCTAAAAAAAATATTTTGGAGCTAGTTTTATGTGAAAAAATATTTTGGCTGCCAAAATGATGAAAAATTTTTCTGAAGGAGGCTTTCTGCCCCCAAAAATAATGTTGATTTTGAAAAAAAAAAATATTTTGCTGGCACACGTGAAAAAAAAAATTCTGTCCAGAAAAAAAAACCCATAACCCCCCTTTCAGGTTAAATGGTCGGTCCCTTATACTGGGTTTTAAATATAGATCGTTTTATTTAAAGGTTGAGAGCAAGTCACCAAGATACAAGAGAGTGTGTCTGACTGTATGTTTGTCCCGTTCAAAGCATAATGTAATTGATATAAAATTTAAATTTATTTGAAGTGTATCATAACGGCCATATCTTAGAACTGTTAACTATATTTTGATTGAGGAAAGATAAATCATTTGGTGCATTTAAGAATAGATGTTAATTCTTCTCCTTTGGTCATTTAATGAAAGTTTGTGTCTAACCAACGAAAATAAAATGTTTTCAATTTTCATGCAATAAAAGAAAAAAGTAAGACTGAAAAGTCCCGTCTTTGACATGAGCTATTTTTTAAAAAACTTACCTCGAAAAGTAAATTTAGTTTTATCCGGAGGTACAATTTCTACTATCTGCACTTTATCATTTCGCAGTGAGCATGCATCTGTACCGGAAGTTGACACATTAGATATTGTTACTATCTCAAAGATTTGTCTCCCTTTTCGTATTTTTTCTACACATGTTGTAAAGTTAGCTGATCTGCTCATATATCCGTAACTTACTCCAATTATAAATCCAGTATAACACAAAACCTTCCAATACATTGCTCACACGTGGAAAAATGAATTCTTGAGTAACTGCTAGAAAATTAACCTCTTTTCTGTAACACGCTTTTTGAAAATAAATAAATAAATAATAAAGATTCCTTTTAAGAAACTCCTAAACCTTTTTGACAGAAATACATTTTGATCTGTTTATTTAAATGCATAAATGTTCCCCTGACATTTAGAATGATAAAGTAGGATTAGTATTAACACTCAGAATGTGTCAGTGCTTCTGATTGCGAAGGGAAGATTTTACGATTTGAAAAGCATCAGGTTTGCTACAACGATGGAACAAAAGCAGACAATTGTAGATTGGCGAACATCTCTCGGGGGTATTTACAACAACGGTTGAAACATCGATCGAGAATTTTCTTGTCTCCATTTCATGAAAAATTATCAATTTATATCTTTGATAATATCGCCTTGTGTAAAAATGGAGTAATTTCTCCCTCGAGTTGTACAGATCTTATACAAGACATTTCTAAGATATACATAAAACTCAATAAGTTTGTTAGATCGTATATGAAACAAACATCTCACATGTAATATACATCGTTATATTGGTTTTCATCAACGTTTGTTGAATAATTGTATGACACATGCAACTAAACAATTATACAATTACATTGACTGCAGTGATTATACTTGTCAGATTTATTTAATTCTTTCCGATTTATTTTCTGCAATTTCCGTATTTGATTCAAGCTGACATTGTTTAAGTACTGGGTAAGCCTTATCAAATTTACACTTGAACAAATCATTGTATTTCCTTGAGATTTTAATGGTTTATGCTTGCGTCAAAAGTTTGGAAGTTATTAATAAAGGGCCAATAGAATTGAATTTTTCTTTCAATAAAAATGATTGTCATTTATAATTACTTTTAAATTCCACTTTCAAACTATTGGCGTGAATTAAATGCAGAGTCTTTGTCTGCAGACGACCGGGTGAGTCAAGAGGATAGAGGAATACATAATCTGCGCAGGATAGTCAGATCACGAACATTTGTAGATAAAGTGAGCCAAGAATGAAGAGAGGAGACACCTTTCATCATTTCTCAAAAAGATCAAAATCAATTAAGATATGAGGAGTACTAGATATAGCAACATTTGCTTAAAGATTTCTTCAATTTTGCAGATGAAATAAAAACTCGTTGACGTGGGTGTTCCACATATCTCTTAATATACGAAACTTTCGGGTTTACAGGTACAATTCTATTTTTATATTAATAGTACCCCAGTGACAGTTTATCCACATGATGAGCGAATGCGTGAATCTAACAGGAATAGAGTCTGTCAATAGAGTCTGGTACCAGTTCCCCCTATTTTTAAGCCATAAAACACAAAAGAGCTCCTATCTATAATCCTGTTTTCTGTCTTCTTTTGAACTACTTGAATTGTTTAATTTTCATTTGTGTGCTTGAGCTATTTTGTTTCATAAGACATTGTGTAATTTTGTGGTATGTTTGTTTAATAACTTGCACGCATGGTATGTCTTAGTATGTATGTCGATTTTAAAACACTGTGAAATTTTTCAGTTATTTTGGTTTGAGGCTAGTCTTGTTGTATCCTATATTTATACATTTAAAGACCGCCTTTTCCATATCATAATGGTTATCATCTGTAGACTCCAGTATCACTCCAAGGCGGTAGAAGATGGCAAATGTTGGTCGAGAAATGTGTTGAAATGCCAAAAGGCAAAGTCTTAATCTATTATGGACTCATCAAAGTGCTGATGTGTTCATATATACTTGGTATCGTGATATGGACTGTTAGCTTCCGGTTATATAACAAATGCAGAACAACGTATATCTGTCCTAAGTATAAGATAATCTACCCAATTGAATGAAAGCTAAAGGTTCTAACATTCCATAAGTTTTAATACTGATCAGTTGACACATAGAAACCTGAAGTGTGGAAGGCGCCGGTCCGATTTTCTGATATTGATGGTCAGTATCGGCTGGAAGTTGGACTAGTGTATTTAATTTGACTTTCTTTTTATAGAACGCATTTAAACTTTTACGTAAATCCACCAAAGAAAAATTGAGTGTCAAAATTTTCATCTATTACGGTAAAATAACTTTGAAAATGATTAAGAATTAATAATTTGAATTAAATTCAATGGAAAAGATTGTAAATTAAGGGTTATTATATAGTCTGAAAAGACCATTTTTGTGTTTTTTTCTTTGTTAAATAATTAAACACTAAAGCTACAAAGGAAGACACTTCAGATATGTCTGTTCTATTGTTTTACATATTTTATTATTTGGTGATTGTTATAATAGTTTATTATTCTTTAATATAGCATAAGCCCCCTTTTTGTTGAATTAAAAGATTAATACCTCTTCGATGCAATAAGCACTAAAGTAAATAACATTCAAGGAAATGTCAAGAAATTTCAAAAATATCACAGGCATTTAAAAACACATGGTTACTTGTTAACCGGTTTTTATGGCCAAACCTATCCTTCCCTTTCATTGCGAACGTGTCCGGTAGCAATTTAACAGTATTTTTATAGGCGGTTTACAAGTTGTTCAGTTAACCCATTTTATCAACATTCTCGGGGAGACAATTTCAAAATAACAACAGAAATGCATACTGGATGAATCTTTAATACAAAGCCGATTAAATAACAAAAGCGTTATTCCTTTGCTTGTTATACCATGTATTTTTAGAGACTTTGTCTCATGTGCATTTACTCCATATCCTTTCAATTATAATTTTATTTAAAATACAGACAATGCAACATGCAATATATATATATTTCTTTTTAACTTTTATCAGCCCTTGTAAGATAAACAGGACAAATTAATGTGTTAAAGTCCTAAATACCATGTCAGAGTCTTTCGATTTTACGTCTTTCTTAATCTAAAAACGTAATAATACATGAAATAAGCCATATAAAACGTAAAAGCATTTGGTTAAGATTTTCTATTTTCAGATTATCATCATTAAAGACCTAATTATTTATTATGTTCTTTACTTTTACAACTTCCTTCGTACTTTATGCATTTGAAAGGATTACAATACTAAAAACCTGTTAAATTGGTTCTTTAATGATCCACCGTTAGACACTGAGAAATGCCTTCAGAATACTTTACCATGGCATTCCATGAGACCTATTCTCCCTGAGTTATAACAAATAGTTCAATACCAACTGGGTTATATAAAAAGTATGGAAAAAGGATATGGAGTAAATGCAGATGAGACAAAGATGTTTGATGGTAAACAAACATACAATTAATTAGGTAAGTGCTCTTACAATTACCTTCACCCGTTGTCCGACGAAAGTACTTGTGTCCTAAACTCGTGGACAGATACACACTCATTAAGTCAATTGCAACATTTCATTAACATTTATTTTTATAAAAAATCTCTTATGATTTTTATACGAATGTATACTTAAATTAGGCTTTGGGTAAGTGTTTAAGGTATTTCATTCTTATAAGGTCTTATAAATTCGTCTGAAAATGTTAATATTGAATTTATCGATTTCCCTTTTTTTCTTCTTAAAATAACTATATAACACATGCACAATAGAACATTTTCGTTGGTCTTTATTATACATATAACCTCCGACATTTGAAGGAAGCAAAACTTCTGTTTTAATTCAATTTTTCAAAGTTCGTGCCTTATTTAATTTTCTCAAGCTTTACCTAATTATTCTTTCTGTTTAATTCAATCATTGAACATACTTGAACAATTTTCCCTAGATCACAATAACGCTAGGGTACTCTAAAGGAAATGTACTTTTATTTTGAATTTAATAAATTCAAATTGATTAACAAACTGAAAAAAAAGTTAATCTAAACAACATCGGAGAATGTGCAATTTTCAAAGACAAGGTAAATCTACTTTGGAAGTATAATAATTCGTTCGGTTCCAATTTTCGTGGATTTCGTGATCGACCTTATCCGCGAAAATTTAACCCCGAAAATACAACCTTTTCCTTAACTTACAAGGGAAAGGCCATCAAATAATGAATTAAAAAACCCTCGAGGCAATATTTTTTTCCAACTTCACTGTGTAAGAAAACTTGAACAGTAAACCACTTAGGATGATTTTTTCCAATCTACAATTAGAACTTTTTGCGACTATATTTTAACAGGATATGATATAATACTTTATTTCATTGAAACAGTTTTGTACAATATATGTAGAACAACAATAAAACAAAAGCGTTGTCTCATTGCTTGTTTTGCCATTCATCTATACAGACTTTGTCTCATGTGCATTTACTCTAATTTCTGTCCGTACTATTGAAATAAATGCACTTTAAGTAGTCTATTTGTTAAATCTTATTCAAAATCATCTATTAATCAATGTTACTCTCGGGCATTTTTACTATCTTGCAAAATTTCCAAGGAAAACAATGCTGTTAACTTGTTAAATATTGTCATATATATGTATAAGAGTGTTTTTATGCATCACATTAGGATTTACAGATATTTGCATTAAATTAATCATTTAAACCGCTCTGAATACTCACAATGTGCTTTAGTTTTTAACCTAAAAACACTGATGCATACAGTTTTAAAGAACAAATTTAGCATGTTCAGTGAAAAATTAATACTAAAATAAATTTTTAAAAAGTCATAGAATTCTACTATTTGATCTCTATAATTCAACAACTATGGCTGTCAGAAGTGTGTCTAATATACTCAGAGCACAGGCATTATTACTGAATAGCAAAATACCGAAGTCACTGTAAAGTTAGTCAATAACGAACTACCGAAGTTACCGTTAATTTGGATTCTGCATATGCGTATTTCGACAACTTATGTCCCTTCAGAGGAGATCAAATAAAAATATATCGAAATATATTTATCGGGACATGAGCAAAGGCAATATCACTGTCCCTTGAGCAGTCAAGATAAAATGACAGGGCCTTCAATATAAGCAACTGTTCTATAGTTCATTTGGAAAATATACTAATCAAGATTTCAAAATATTTATTCGTTGAATATACTGAATATTTGTTTTGTAAATTATCAAAAGTTATTGCGAGTATAAAATGATTTTCATAGAGATCTTCTAGTTTATTTCTGAGAGCAAAAACAATAGAAGTTTATTTTTATCCGTTTGATTTCGTGGGAAAACTTTAATCAAAGTTTTTGCCGTTGGAACATTGGAAGAATCTCTTGATATATCCAGGTCAACCTCTGATATCCGGGTCAAACAGGCTTTGCAGGCTGATATAACAATAGGGAAGGATGATAAGGCGTAATATCAACTGTGTCATTAGGATAAGCATTTCCTGTTATGTTTGATACACGTGATCACATGCGTTGTATAGGAAGTAAGGAACTGTAAGGCGCGAGACCAATTGCGTCATTAAGATAAGCATTTTCTGACATGTATGTTTTACATGATCACATGGGTTGTATAGGAAGAAAGACACGGGAAGGTGAGAGACAAGATAAGCATTTCCTGACATTTATGTTTCACATGAACACATACGTTATATAGGGAGTAAGACATTGTTAGGCATAAGACCATTAGTGTCATCAGATTAAGAATAACCTGTCATGTATGTTTCACATGAACACAGGCGTTGTATATTTTTTGAATTATGTCATTTACGGGTATGTTTTTTCTTGAATTAAACTGCGTCCAAGCAGATGGTGAAAGTCAAACTGAGGCTTGTTTATCATCTGACCTTCGGTAAACCTGCGAATACCTTTTTCAGAATGGTCCAGTTTTGTCGATAATTGTGCGCCTTTAAAAGCACGGAGCATTTGAACAAAAGGTGTTTTTTCTTTCCATTTGTACCAATATTTCGATTTTTAATGTTCTTTTACTGTCTTCTCCTAATAAGTCCATTCGTGAATTTGAAGTTTAGGTCCGAAATGGGATTAAAGTTAATATTTCACTTAGTACTGGAATGAACATTTATTCTCATTTTCTACGACATCTCAAAAGCAATAATTGCTGCAGTAGAAATATAGTTTCTACAAACAGAACTAAGTTGATTATTAAATTTCTCACATCGAGTAAAATAAGTTTTGCAAATGTTTGAAAACGAGGCTTGCCGAGCTTTTAAACATTTGAAAATTTATTTAACATTATGTGAGAAATTTCATAATTAATGTGTTTAAGTTGTAGAAAATGTTTCTCTAATAACATAAATTAAGGGAAAATACCGAGGATTGTGTTCCGAATAGATTTGGTGGGAAATTTCACGCGAGTTGTTCTCTCACTAGAGACGAAAACTATTTTTATCACACCGGTCAGGCGTTGGTTAAATTTGCTAGAAATTAGGGTATTGGAGGTTTGGCACGACATAAATTCTATTTAACATATCATTTCGAAATGTCAGTACCAAGTCGGGATCATTGCAGTTAACAATTTTGTTAGATTCTGGATCTACTTTTTTGTCATTTGTAGACACTGTTTTTCCTACATTTAACATTTTCATTCTAAAATTGAAAAAGAATTTTCTCTCCAATACAACTATTTTCAATCATTACAACTGATAATCACTTTGCCCATACACTACTGACGTCAATCATATCCACTAATAGCTTTAAAAGGAACATTTTCTTTGTAATTTGTTTTAAGAGAAATACGTGTGTTCTTTGATAAATGAATTGTGTCATTTATTTGCATTTGAAAGTTTTCTAGCAACAACATAAATCACAGAAATGACAAGGGATTGCTAAAGGAATAGATGTATACTTAAAAGACGTGATCTACAAATGCGACAAATGATTTCCTTCTTTGGTGTTTTTTTTTTTTTTTTCATTGCTTGAATTGAGACAACGACTTATAAATGCATTCCACTTCCTTCTTAAAGTGTTTATCTTTACATTTTTCTGAATAGGTTTTAGGATATATTCATGGCTTTAATTTTTATACATTTTGGCGTTTATGTCATCAAAAATCTAACAAATTTTGCAGGGTTTGGAATTTTACATGTATTAATCGCTTCTTTAATTACCTATCGTACAGAGTAGTTTGCAAGTTTTCAAAGATTAGTGCTTTTAATTATTCTGATTTTTTTATCAGTGTGCAGCCCTAATGTACCCAACACTTTACACAAGCTTTCACTGCACTTTGATAAATGCTGTATAAGTCATATACCTTCAACGTGAAATAATAATATGTTGTTAAATAGTTAAAACAGTCAAACACATGTCAGTCACATTTTAATTTGCCTATATTTGCCGAAAATTACCGAAATATTCCGAAAAACTCAAATTTGCGAAGAAATCCCTCGGCTTACCACAGCGACAATTCAAATAAACAGCATAATCACTTATCTAGACAGTAGGTAGTCCATTACGATGCGTCTCCAATTTTATGTCTCATGGTGGAAGGGAACCCTTAATTCAAGGCAGGCTACCTAGAAATAAATACCAAAAACGTTTATTCGACTGAAAGTGGGGATGTTGACCTTGGCTTGGCTAACTCCTCGTATGTCTAACTGTACGCTATGTTTTTCACGATACTAAATTCTTCTACAGTGTATGATAAAGGGCTAATTTCTTTTTACATGCACATCTACAATATAAACTCAGTATTTGAACGATAAGCAAATTGGTCCTTTTGCAAATAAGAGAGCGAATAATGTCTTTTTTAAAAAAAAAAAATCCAAAATTAAAGGAATATTTACGCCAGATCTATCCCAATGAGCTTGAAATTAAAGAGAATACTGAAACACCTACTTCAGCTTTCTACTAATGCATTGACAAAGATGAATATTTTGAATCTAAGCTTTATGACAAACGAGATGAATTTAACGTCCCTATTGAAACTTTCCCTTTCTGAGCAGCAATGTACATACCTCTCCAGCCTATGGAGTGTTGATTCGTTACTGTCGAGCATGTAGTTTATACAGTGATTTTTTGAAACAAAAAGCTGCTTAGTCAGGGATTTGTTCAGCCTTTGTAACTTTTATCACAATTCTATGGCCGTCACAATGACATCATTGAAAGATATGACGTTTCTGTGTCCCAAATGAAAACGGACATTTTCAGCTAAATATTACGTCTTCACGAATTTGACATAACCGGTTTTGACTTTAGCCCTGGACTAACTGATAGTATGACGGGTGCCTCTAGCGGTGCAGGACATACTTACCTTTCCAGAGCACCTGATGTCCTCCTGTTTTCATAAGAGTGCCTTAGTTCTTCATGTCGTCTTTATTTCCGTGCCTTGCGGCGGTCTAACGTCCTTGTTTTGTATTTCTCTCTTCGCCGTGTTTTTTTACTTTGATATTTGTGATCATCACTTCCCTTGTTTCTTCGGTATTCTACTGCCGTTGTTGAACATATTGAGAGTGCTACTCTAACTTCTTCTTCATTTTTGATTAGGGATATAGTTTCGTTGTAGAATTTCGCGTATAATCGGTAGATACGATACAAACTTTTCAGAATAGAAGTTCCATTATCGTATTATTTATCTGATACCAAGCATAACTCTGAGCATTACGAATTTCGAATTCATACTTTGGTCAATTTCCAAAAACGCGTAAAACCATTGATTTTTCAAATCTGGCTACCATACCTTTTGGAGATATATAATTGCAATATTTTAACATTAGTGTATGGTATATACCACACTGACAAAATTAATTGCAATTCCTTACTGTTACCCAGTTACCAATGGGTCGATGCCACTGCTGGTGGACTGTCAACAGCCCAGCAGTCTATACTGCGGTGCTGACGCGAAAGCCGATTTTATTTTGAGACTTACAATACCTAAATCTTTATAAATTTTGTTGAAAACTAAGGAGTATCTCCCTCATGCAAGGCTCTGTCCTTAGCTGATTCTGGCTTTCCATATAGATCATTTAGATCATATTTGGTTATTTGTTTTCTTTCAGGTTTTAAGCATCTTAGGTTGATATTTTGAAATGCTTAATTTTCTTCTGCACTGACATCAGTTGTCGAAATGTCCATATGCAGAAACTAAAATTAAAGTGACTTCGGTATTTTGTTGTTTGCTACGTCAGGCTAGGGACAGACCTGCAGTTGGGTGCAGTCATTACTTCTCAAGAAGTTAGCTTAGAACCATTCGGATGAATGGTCTAAGTTAACTCAGAATTGTTTTAAAACGGCTCTAGAACAGCTCTAAAAGAAATCATATGGGCAATCATCGTGCAGAATGTTTTTAAAAATAGTCATTGTCAAGCCCAGCTGTGAAAACGGTCATAACGTGTTCTCAAAGAAGTCACGGTCAAGAGTTGTTCTAAAAGCAGTCATCGCTTAGAACTGCTCTAGTTCATTATAAATTATTCAACACTAGCAAATAAATGACAAACCTATTATGACGTATAGGTTGTGTACAAATTATAATTTGTATATTCAGTTTGTACAAATTACAATTTGTTAAAAATTAGCCTATACAAATTATAATTTGTACAAACTTAGCTAAAAAATTACTTACAACTTGTACAAGTCTTACACCATTGGCTAGTTTTGTTTCAAATGATGGAATGAATGAAGATATGTTTTGTTTTATTATATAGAGTACATTACACAATTTCAGTAAACTTTGTAAAATTATTATCGGAGCAAGTCAATAGAATTACACACAAACCATAATTTCAGTTGTACAGTCGAACACCCATATGTCGAACATCCTTGGAAGGAATTGATGAAAACAATTCGAGTTTAAGAGCATTGCTCTTAAACTATCAAATGGGGTTAATAACAAAATAATCAAACAAAATTGTCAAAAACCAAAGGCCATGAGGCAAAAAGACAAAGCAGGTGAAAAGACACCGTAAAAATTGCGGACTGCAATGGTCCTGACTTGGTACAGGCATTTCAAAAGAAATGGTGGGTTAAATCGGTTTTATGGCAGGCAAGTTTGAATTGTGCTGGAAACTTACATTTAGAAGCTACAATTTGACAACACCTATGGGTTGTGAGCCATTGCATTTGGGCGATCTAAGCTCCTCTGTACGGTACATAGTTTTACAGGTGACATCAGTGTTGTATGTCTGTGTGTTTATTAGTCCATCCGACAAGGGGACCAACGAAATGGGGGTAACTCTACAATGGATAAAATTTAATGAAACAAGAATGTGTTGCCATTTAATACAATATATGTATTTGAATGTTTATTTAAATGTGTTTTTTAGTGGTATCTTATACAAAAAAACCTTAATCGTTGATTTTAAACAGAAGTATCCGTTGTTGTCACTGCAGTGCACATTCACAGCAGCTGCTTTTGTGCTATCAAATTTTAATCTATGATGTACAAACCAAACTAAAAAGACATTTATGAAGAGAAACTTGTTGAAGCACATATTCGTACAGCTTCATAAATTAATAAAAAAGCAACACAAGAGGAATCCTGATTGCCACATATATTTGAATTGTTGTAGCTGTAATACTCTGAACTTTCAGGTATTTATTATAAGCCATTGAGTTGGACATGGATCTGAATTGCGCTAATAATAATTTTCATACCTAAAAAGGAGGTGTTTGTGAAACACTACATATGCCCCCAGATTCCACAGTAAAATATACGAAAATACCCAATTTTACCCTTTTTGACCCCTATGATCTTGACCTTTGACCTTTTTTTTTGCATATTTATGCTCCTCTTGACCTATACACTTGCCAAGTATTAAAAGTCTATTTAACATAGTTCAAAAGTTGTTTATTACCATAAAAAAACAGTTTAAACACTTTATTCTGAAACAGATGAAGCCTTTTTGGGCCTCTTGTTTATTGAAATGGTTTTATTCTTAACAGGATCTGTTTAAACATGCTATAAGAAACTTACAGAAAAATACTGCATCAAGATCCGACAAAAAATTGTAAAATTCATTTTTCCCATTTGTCCCCCTTTGGGCCTCTTGTTTCTCAAACATGCTAAATGCTTCCTCAAGTATGTCGTCATACTCCAGTTACGCAATTTTATTAGCAATAACATAAAACAAACCCCGTCTTAATACGATAAATAATAAGGATTCTACAGTCAAATATGTGAAAACAGCCAAATTAACCCCTTCTTAACCTCTGTGACCTTGACCTTTGAACTGACCTATTTTCCTTTTTTTGCATATTTATGTTCCTCATGACTAGACCTATACAATCGCCAAGTATCAAAAGTCAACCTAATATAGTTCAAAAGTTATAGCCAAGGTTAAAGTTTCGGACAAACGGACAGGACAAAACTAATATGCCCCCCCCCCATCCTCGATTCTCGATCTGGGGGCATAAAAAATACACAAAATTTATAAACTATTTTAATATGTGTTGCATCATACTCAAAATAAAACATGTTTTTATAATTTCATCATGTGAAAAAAAGTTCAGCAAATGACATACGTCTTGTACAAGTTGAAAGTCATTTTTGGTCTAATTTTGTACAAATTATAATTCGTATAGGCTAATTTTACACAAATTGTAATTTGTACATAATTTGTTCAAAATTTTTGCACAAATTATAATTTGTACAAAGTTACAATTTGTACACAACATATATATAAAACAAAGACTAGCAGTTAAAATTCGGGCAAAAATACAATGTAGAACATGTTAAAATCTTTTTTTGGAAAAAAAAATACGGAAACAAACTACATGATGCGACAGTGACTATTGATATCCGCAATCATAAATCTTAATGGAACAATTGCTGTATTTGATATTATATTGATGGCCGCAAGTCATGACACGTCTTGTAATATGACGAAAAACTTATGGTAAATGGGATACATTTTCTCCAATTAATATAATATCGGTGCCCGCAATCATGCAACTTCCTGTAATTTGACTAAAAACAGATGGAAAAAGGGACATTTTATTCAGTCGATATAATAGCAATGCTCCAATTCAAGACTATCTGTAATTTGACTTTAATCATGGCAAAAGGGACTTTTGCTGCAATCAATATAATATTGATGCCAACAATCATAAAGCTTCCTGTTTGACTGAAAACACATGGCCAAGGGACTATTTCTGTATTCGATATAATATCTTTGCCCACAATCATGAAACTTCCTGTAATTTTACTGAAAAATATACCACCAGTAACTTAAAAATCTTCTCAGGTTTTTAGTTTCTGTCAATCAATAGCGGAATATGTGTTTCTTTCATTGCCATATTTTGACTGAACTATGCTGTAAACGTACATATAGTCTCTCATTTGCTGGAAAGTTTCAATTATTGTAGGATATCATAATTGCAAATTAATGTGCGTTTTATTCACAGTTGAATTTGTTCAAAGAATTTACCAAATCAATGTAACTGAACACTTTTAAATGTGTCTTAATTATCATTTTAAATTTGGAATCACTTTATTAAAGGTTATTTTTGACATTACCAGAAATTGATGAATATTCTGCTAAGAATTTATCAAGGCTTTTTTCAATCATTGCAGTTTAAGGTAGGTGGATTGTGGCATGTGATTGTAATGTCAGGCCATTGTAAGTGGTTCCTGTTATCGTTCTTTCATTAATATAAACTCCAATTAATTTGAAATGGATTCATCTAAGAAAAGGAGATTTTCCAGAAAAAATCTTTATTTTCTGTATTGCCTATTATTTGGAGGACTAAATAAATATTGAACAATTTGAATCACGTTAAATGGAAGTTGTATATTCAGATATGTTACTGCATCAATTCAACTTGAACTTAGAAATTCTTCCGTTAATGGCTGTTTCCCGTGTTAGCCCATAGAAGACACTGTCACGTGAAGCTGTCTTACACGGGTAAACGTCCAATCCAATCAAATGGCCAGTGAATAGCACCGTCATTACTTTTCGCGGACTTTTCAGTGACGACGTTCATTGTTTAATGAGCGTGTCATTTCAGGATGACTGACATTTTTAATCACAAGGACGTATATTGAATTATACTAGACACATTTTTAACCACAATTCTTATTTCTTTTTTCTTAAGATCTTTGATAGTTAAACATGTTCCATTCGTTATGATAAAACACTTATTAACTGGCTATGAGAACAATAGCAAGATTACGGTTCCCCTCGACATCAACTATTTTCTTCCGCTTCGCATCGGGAAATAGTGTCTCGGTGAACCCCAATCTTGCCATTGTTCTCATGGCTAGTAAATAACTGTATAATATTTCAAACGCTATGGTGTATCCGTTTATGTGAACTTGTCTTAAATCAATTGGTAGGATTAAACAAATGTATTGGCATCCATCCCCATCTCTAATCTGTTTCCCTATAGTATAATTAATATACATTCAAATAAACCTAATCATGTAGACTACTAACTCAAAGACTACTATCATGAAACTAAAATAATAATAATTAGCCAAAACGAAACTTAGAGAGAAACATTGATGTGATGACGATGTTTGATTAGGCTAAAAAGTGGATAAGTAGAGGCATTTAGTATTGACTGATGTTAAGTAAAGAGAGATCATATTGTTACGATCTAAAATTTTCAATTTAAAATTTTTATCTGAAAACACTATGAAGTTTTATCGTTCAAGCTTTAAAAAGTGTATTCAGTGTTGCACTTAAAGGGTTTATGTTTTTTATATTTAATTACAAGAAAAAAACGACTGATGAGTTGTCAAAAGCTTTTCAGTAAAGTGTACGTTCACACTTCAACATATTTGAAAAATAGAAATTCAGAGATTATGGATTGATCGTATGTTGGTTTTAGAGCAGTCAAAAATAACGATGCATAATACACACAAAAATCATTGAGTATATATATGTAAAAGGGAATCTGTGTAATTAGGGATGACGTGTTATCTCTGACAAAATCAGGGATTTCACGAATTCCCTGGCCGATTTAGGGAATACATGAAATCCCTAAAAATCCTAGGGATTACATGTGATCCATAATTTTTTGAAACATTTTTACACGTTTCCCCTGACAGTCAATTATTGTTGTTGTTATACATTAAAATATATTGGGGGTCATCTTCTGATGAAAATTGGCATATTCAACACAATGAAAGAAAATTTGAATGCTTTGTTAATATTTTTCAACCCAAATACAAGAAAATATAGCTGCATTTTACATACAAGAAAAAGCAAAAATTATTTCAAAAATTAAGAACAGTAAACACATATAAAGAGTAAAGTTAAATGTTAAATTATGTCTCTCCTAGAGATATTTTGAAACAAATTCCAAACCTGAAAAACACCTTTTTGCAGAGGACCACCTAAAGACTATTGTGGCTAAGTTTGATCTTATTGCCCGAGTAGTTTTAGAGATGAAGTTTGAATGTTTTTTCCCATAGGGTTCAATGGTGGCCATCTAAAATATTGCATATACCAGAAAAATACCTTTTCTGCAGGGGACCACCAAAGGACTGTTGTAGCATAGTTGTGTTCCAACTGGCCCATTAGCCTCTGAGGAAAAGCTCCTCCAGGCAGGCTACAGAATGACCACTTGTTTTTAATTTTCGATAATACTGAAAATTTCCAGTTTACTTTTATTTTAAATCTGAAAACTACCCATTTCTACAATTATTTTAACTCTGAAAATTTGATTTTTTGTCTCGCCCATGACGAAAGGCGCGGAAAGCGAGACTTATGCGTACAAAGTATGACGGCGGTGGCGGTCATTTTTTCAGCAACTATAAGTGGTAGGTCAATGATATTTGGTATATAGGTTGGTCTTGAGTAGTACATGACAGTCTGCTATATGGCTTATGTTTGTGACCTCAAAATCACGGTCCAATGAACATGTTAAGTTTTTGTGCTTAGTTTGGTTTCTTAGTTTCTATAAGTGGTAGGTCAATGATATTTGGTACAATGTATATATGTTGGCCTTGAGTAGTACATGATAATCTGCTATATTGCTTTGTCTGTGACCTCAGTTTCACGGTCCAATGAACAAGTTAAGTTTTTGTGATCATTTTAGTTTCTCAGTACCTATAAGCGGTAGGTCAATGATATATGGTATGTAGGGTCGTCTTTGGTAGTACACGAAAGTCTGTCTTATGGCTTTAGTCCTTGACCTCAATTTGACGGTCTAGTGAGCATGTTAAGTCTAGGTCATTTCCTCAATAACTGTAAGTGGTAGGTCAGTTATATTTAATATATGGGTTGATCTTGGGTAGTACATGACAGTCTGCTTCATGGCTTTTGTCTGTGACCTCAATTTCACGGTCCAGTGATCATGTTAAGTTTCCCAGTATCTATTAATGTAAGGTCAATAATATTTAGTATGTGGCTTTGTCTTAGATGGAACATGATAGCCTGCTATTTGGCTTTACACCTTGACATCATTTTCACGGTCTAGTGAACATGTTTGATTTCTTAGTATCAATTAGTGGTAGTCACTGATATTTTGCATTTTGGTGTGGGGTGATGCATGACAGTCTGCTATATTGCTTTTGCCAGTTTTTACAGTTTAACGATATGTTAGGTTTTCTGATTTAGTCAGTTGGAGTTTTCTCATCAATTTTGTGACCAAGAAGGGACGGGCGAAACATCAATCTGGGTCCACACTTGTTTAATTTTGAGATTTAAGGCCCTGCACAAATTAATTCAATAAACTTCATATTTCGTTTCCAATAAAATCATATGAGAATGAAATCTTTCTAAATACATTCTTTTAAATCTCTGATGCTTATAATAGTCTTACCTTCGTAAGAGATATACATTTATATGGTTTTCCTAACATTTTGTACTTGTAACAAATTATGCTTGATATGATTTGGTCAATCTTTGTTTTTGAGAGATACAATTTTTAATTGTCCTTTTGGATTTTCGAGAGTTCTCTGTGAAAGTTATTTCTTTTTCATCCATAATGATATCATAAACTTTTATCCGTTATTATCCTAAGAATTAGTGGTTTTCAACACTTTTTAGGAGATCTCAAACTAGAATCACTGATAAAATTGAGAGGAATTCAACGAAAAAATAGTGTCTTATTTAAGATTTATATTAAAAAGAAGTCACACACAGGACAATTAAGCTTATGTTAATTTCAGATTAAATCATATTAAGATATGATAAGATGGACAGTACTGATATTTACAGCACTATCAAATTTTGTGAATATTGCATAAACGCTTAATTCTATGATAAACAAACCACGAAAACCATTTGGAATGTTATTTTATTTGGAGTATTGGGGGTTAGGGAAAACATGTAAATATTCCAAGAAAAATCAGGGATTACATGTAATCACTTGAAAAATTTATGAATCCCCAAGCAAGTTAGTGATTACATGTTTTCCCTGATTTTTAGGGATTACACGTAATCCCTGATTACACAGATTCCCTATAATATATATATTGTGATATTTAAATAATCTTCAAAAAGGTTTGAACATCATTCAGTTTCGTTTTATTTTAGAGTTTTCTGCTTAATGCATCATATTTGTTAAATAATATTTCGAACAACAAACAAAATATTTTTAAAAAGTATTGATTATTGTAATACAGAGCGTTTCAGATGTCCACCAAACGAGCATTTTTGATGTTTTTATTAAGCTTCAATGCAAACAGCAGCCTTTATGAAATATCTGAAACTAAAAAATCATGTATACACATGTTAGTCTGTAAAATTTCGACAATGTGTAATTTCTAGAGGGTGGGTACTTATATAAATTAAAAAAGCAAAATCATAACTCACACATTTTCAAGACCTTTCTCTTCATTGCATTTTAAAAGTTTATGATAATGCGTGTTCATTTTGCTCTCTTTAACTAAATTTATGTCAAAGACAAATTTCGATTTATTATTGCAAAGGTGTGTTTTATAATCATTAAAATCCCAAACCCAAAATTACATTTTTGTTTTCTGTCAGTTATACATATATTTCTGTTTATGATTTTCAAATTGTTTTGACTGCGTCTGCATTGAAGAGACATCAGCTGTCGAATTGGCCATCTGCATTAAAGTTACCTCGGTTTTCAGTTATCTTAAGGTAGATAAACACTGTTGCGCTGCGCAATTCAATCGCGCAGTAGAAAAATAAAGAGTCGGATACGGGGTAGGTTTGATTTTTTGACCGTAACAGTAATTTGACGGCTTTTCCTTTGTGACGTCATCATTGAATGACAGATGTGAAACGTCATATTTCGTTTACATTGCCACGAATTAACTCCCTTTTCCCGTACATAATGTTTAACCCGGAAACTTTGTAAAATATATCCGTTAAAAGCATGGTGACATGTACGTTTTTTTTTATTGTTACCACAAATTTACATTTTAAAAAGTATCTTTTCACAAAAATTCATCAAATTCTTATGGATAAAAAGTTCATTTCTATTAAGCTTAAAATTGCCTTTCGATATTTTCTGTGTGCATTCTATGTAAATTTTAGGTGAAAAAATGGCTAAAAATGAGCAAACTTTGATCTCAATTCTAGAAAAAGCAAGCATGGTGACCCATAGTTTTTATTACAGATTTCGTGTAAGTTAGATTGGTTCTTCAATTGTGCTGACTTACAACAAAATCTCATGGATATGAATATACTGTCTATGTACCTTAAGGAATAGATCTGTAAAATATGAAATGATATTGATCAACTTTTGATGAGAAGAATAAGGACGAGCATAGCTCATTTCTGAAGGCCTCACTGTGACTTCAAGATGAAGAACACAATAAAAGCTTTATTCCGTTGCTTGATTTAATTATGTATTTGTAGATCTTGTCTTATGTGCATTTATTCCATATACTTTCATTGTTTATAAGATATGTTTCCTCAATAAAGTTAACGCAAGTGTTTCTTTGTAACAACGGCAGTAGAATACCGAAGGAACAAAGGAGTGAAATTTACAAGAATCGAAGTCCAAAGACAGGGCCAAAAAGAGAACAGCAGAAAACAATGGCGTTGATTAATTGGAGTTCAGTTTTTATTGCAATCAGATCGTTCTCCATGCAATAAAAACTGAACTCCAATATGTTAATTCAGTCAGATATGTTGTTGGAAATTTCCATGAAAGACATTGTGTTGTTTTAATTGCTTCCATAATCTTTAGTCCATCTAAAACATTATTTAGGGGATGTTTTTATTTCTAAAATGATTGTATCGGTTGATAAAATTGTCTTTGTCGTAGACTGATTTATCTTCATTGTCATTTCATTTAATTATACACTGTACAGAGACAATACAACAAGCTAAATATGAGCACATTTAAGTAAGATTCTATTAGCTATTTGTCGGACAATGTTTGACCTATTAACAGAAATTTCCCGAATTCGGTTTGTGAATAATGGACATATTCAATTAATGAAAATACAACAAATTAAACGTGAGTGAGGAAAAAATGCACGAATTTTTGGTATAAAAATGAATTGGATTTCAATACAATATACATTACATTATCTGTATTTCAACACACAAAAAAAAATCTCAATACCCTTTGCCTTTTTTTTCAACAAACAGAATGGGGAAAATGCTGGTGGCCAGTTTGTGGTCATCTTTTATTTTCGACAAGTTTTCTTCTCATTTACAAGAAATATATTCCAGAGAATTTCTTAGTGTTTTACACCTTAATCACTAGATTAATTAAAACATCTACATGTTTCAAAACTAAGCATGGTCTTTTCGAGCACTATTAAAATATAAAAAAGTTTTTTGTCATAACCAGCAAGTAATTACCGTAAAATATACAGTTAACATGGAAGCAAAAATACATTTAATTATAGAGCATGAAATTCATATGGCTTTCGAGTGTCATCTAAGGCGCCAAATTGTTTGCATACATTAAACGATTACAATAATGAGTTGTGCTATATCTATAGCTTCAGGATGTTCATTCAAACCTTTTGAGGTAAATAAGATTTAACATGAATGTGTTTCTTTTGTAAGAAAATTGACAAAGAAATATTTAAAACAAATAAAGAAGCGATTTAAAATTAGACGGAAACTAAACCAATCTGAATTTTTCATAGTTTTTATATAGGCAAGATTTTACCGATCATGCTGACGACCGGGAAAATTCTATAGAGACAATTCCAACAGTGGTTTAGCAACACGTGTAAAGAATAACGAAATGTACTGTTTTTATGCAACATCGGTATTTTTTGTATTTTGAGCCATTGGACCGACGCCACTGCTGGTGAACCAGAGACCCCGAGGGAATGCACCAGCCTAATTGTCAGACTTGTCTGACATGAAAATTTAACCATGCGAGTTATGGAAATTTCAACAAAATTCTAACTGCTGAAATACTGAGGCTTAATTCCGTGTATGGCATTTGGTAGATGTTCTGGTACACAATTTGGCTTCATATTTCGATATTTTTGGAAATGAGTACTTCTTTCTGGACTACTTTTGGATTATGGCTTGCCATATTATTTGATTTTAATGGTGCTGGTGAGAGGTTACTCATTGAAACACATGTACAGCATAACGAAATTTACTGTTTTTATTTTATCTGTACTGAAGAGACATAAGTTGTCGAAATGCGCATATGCAGAATTTAAATTCAAAGTAACTTCGGTATTTAGTCTTATGCAACATCGGTTTTTTCTATATTTTTAGCCATTGGGTCGATACCACTGCTGATTGACCAGAGGTTCCCGAGGGTATTTACTAGCCCAATTGTCAGACTTGTCTGACATGAAAATTTTACGTTGTGAGTTATTGAAATTTACTGTTTTTGTTCAAAATTCTAACCGCTTAAAATACTGAGGCTTCATTCCGCGTATGACACTCGGTAGTTGGCCTTGTACCCGATTTGGATTCCTATTTCGATCCTTCTGGACTACTTTTGGATTATGGCTTTCCATATTTGATTTAAATGAAACACGTGTACAGCATAACGAAATCTAATGGTTTTTTAGCATTACTTAGAAGTAAAAGTTTTTAAGACAGTGATTTCAATTTGTTGATAGGAAAAGGGCAGTTAAGTTATTGATTTCTAAGGACAATCCAAGAATACATTTACCGATCCTTTTCAATATTAATATCAGAAATTCGTCTTTCTATTTGTCAAATTCTTTGACATTGTTTTTATGTCATGAAATGAAACTGTCTTTTTCAACAAAATTACTTGTTGTTCAGTTAATTTTCTGCTATCACAAAGTTACACAAAATTGATCACAATTCTACTACGACACCTTTTAATCGACGTTTTTCTTTGATCATTGACACTATAAAACCCGTTGAAAACTTTGACCGAGTTTTCGTTGTACAAAAAATTCCATAGTGTCAACAAGACTTATATGGCTTTGCGCCTAGTTTCTAATGATATGTGTGATCGAACACAAATGCAAGTTGCAAGTTTTTCAGGGAATACTTTTATCAGACTAACTTATTTTTATGCAACAAAAAATACCGAAGTTACTGTACTGCACATCTGAATTTAGTTGCTGAATATGTGCATTTCAAAATATTGAAAAGACACAAAACTATGCTGTAGCATAAAATACCAAGGCTCTATCATGTATGTCAGCAAGCTGTCAAAAAAAAAGAAAAAAGAAAAAAACAGGAAAAAGACAACAACTGAAATATGACAATGTAATAAAACTCAATGATTGTAACCTGGGGAAAGACATTGCTATAGTTTAACACAGGACATAATAATAATTTATACCTTTGACAACCCCTGCTGTGAAAAGAATCATAAAAAATACTAGATTAGAAAATAAAACTTAATAGGAAAAAGATTATGCGAGAGATGAAAAATATTAGGTTAAAGAACCCCAAAGAGTTTTGGAATATTTTAATAAAGGGAATAAAAAGGTCCAACCTGGTATACCACATATTGACACATTGTATAATTTTTTCAAAGGTCAAGGGGATGCAGATGTCATTAGTCACGTCACAAATGTTGGTGAAAAAGAAGTTCAACAATTGGTATCGTTTCTTGGCAGTCCTATAAAAACATTAGTTAACATCTTTGTTAATTAAGTCTGAATACTTGCGTAACTGCCAAGATGTTCGAAAACACTGTTCCTAGCAAGTCAGTTTATACGATGCATATACCCCCGTAATGTGGCAGATTTATATTTACAATACAGGTCTTTGCTGGGAGGATAGAGTCTATGATGCCTGTATTCCCAACTTTTACGTAATCCAGTCGAATATTATAATAAGTGAAATGCTTAGATACGACAAATACATGAAAATTCAAGCACTTTTATGTTTCAAAAACAGGTCACAAAATAATAATAATAACAAGTTATAACTGTGTTCGCAGAGCGAAACACGAAAGTCTCCAAACAAACTCCCATAATGGATTCCTGGGCATTAAAATACCCCTTTTTCAAAAAATTGAGCAGAGGTTCCCTTTAAATTTACTTTATACATATAGTTGAAATCAAAACATCACACACATCAGAAAACACGTTTTTTTTTAAATCATAGCTTTCTAGCTTGGTTTCCATGGCAACCAAATGCTATATTATCAATTTCAGCCAATTATATATCCAGTTTCAAAAATAAATGGGCAGGGGTTTCCCTTATAATCTAAATTATTCATATACCTGTAATGAAAATCCAGTTACCAACAGTAAATACGATTTTCTCAAAATTTCAATTTTTTGATATGGTTCCCATGGCAACGGTTGTTATCTTTTAAATTCCCATTGTTTTAGAACTTAATGCTACATCACATACAATCTTTCTATGAAGTTTGATAAAGCTAGTGATAATAGTTTTTGAGATACAGTATGGTTACTATGGAACACCCCCATCCCTTTTTGATACCCCAAATGTACCCTTAATGCACCAGTCTTCAAAATGTTTTTGTTGATTGCACATCTAGATACATGGGGCTAATATCCTACAAAGTCTGAATCTTCTAGGTGTAATGGTCTCTGAGCTAGTGATAATAGTCTTCGAGATACACTGAAAACATTGGAAATGTCATTTTCCCATAGGGTTACTATAGGACAACCACAACCCTTTTTGATACCCCAAATGTACTCTTAATGGACCCCTCTTCAAAGAATTTTTGTTGATTGCATATCTAGATACATGGGGTTGAAAGGTCTAGGTCTAATGGTCTCAGAGATCTGCTTCGGACAAGTTCATTGGGACGAGAAGAAAGGGTAAGAGGATAGTGAATAAAAATAAGAAACGCAACAAAAACAATAAGTCTCCCAACTTCGTTTGGGAGACTTAATAATGATAAAATGAAAAAAAATGATAAAAAATTTAGTAAGGTCCAGATGTGGTCTTTTTGAGTTTAATATTCGTAGGTTAGATTTTTTGAAGTAGGTTATGTTATCAATATCAATTTAAAAGAAAAGAAATGCATTATTGATGGAATATGTATTTCCCTAAATGTAATTTGATGGAATGTTGATAGCCGTTCAGATGCATATCATCAGATTCGGAATTAAAAGCTGTATGTAACTTTTTTTGGCAGCCCTAGTCTAAAAAATAACTAACAATGTTCCTAATGTGATGTCAAACCCATTTAGAATATTTTAGTCATAATTCATGGGATAAAATTTAGTTTTCAGTTTAATCCATTACCATAAAAGCAAATAGTAACTTTTTTATACATTATTGTATTGATTGTTATATGCACTTAAATTATTTTGCATATAACTTATATCAAGTTTTGATATCATGAATCAGGTTACATTGGGCTTTAATTTGCATACTTATGCATGCAGTACGATTCAGTAGAAATATATATCAATCTAACGGATTACCGGTATTGCATAGATTTAAGAAATTGTATGTTATGAGCATTTCTTTTGTTATTCAAGACACTTTAATACTGGTAAATGCCTTTGACTATTCCATCGTTCTTTTGTCTTCCTTTGATTCTCTCGATTTCGAAGCACTTGAACTTTTCATTTGCCTCAAGTTATTTACTAACCCCGAATTGTTTACCTCGAATTAAATACCTCCACCTATTTAATTTTTATGCAAATTTGTTTATATGTTGTATGCTTAATTTTGAGATTCTGTTATGTTTCACCTAAATATATAATACGTTAAAATTTCATGTGCGAAAAATTTCCCTGTCAAGGGAAAGAACCCTCGCTACCTTTCTGTAATATCAAGGCGATCAAACTACTTTGATTAAAAGTCGCGACTACAACTTCAAGTTGCCAAGCAGGTGTAACAAAATATATTTAAAGTGACAATAGATCGATATTTCAGGTTATTTTTAGAATGCAATCTAATCGGTATTTATATGATAAAAGTTAACAAATATCTAATACAAGAAATAAAAGAAAAAATTTTCGTATGAAAATTCATTTATTAATAAACTGACGTATGTAGCTAAAAAACTGATAAATAAGCAAAAGTAGAAGATTCTATTTCACTGTCGGGATGTCAGTATTTATTTTTAGATATACTTACTTTTTGAATTTTTCATATTCGACATTATTTTTCATATTTGACGGTCTTTAAGTCAATTATAGTATGTTTCAGATAACAAAATACCACCCCTTTTCCTACGAAGTTTCTTCTTTCGTAAGAAAAGGGGCCGTTTAAATGCTTCGCGTTGCATCGCTCAGGCATCTTGACCACTCCTTTCTTAACAGGCACTTTTAATTTAATTAATTACTCTGAAACATACTTTAACTATTACGAGACTTATGTGAACTAAAAAGATATATATTAGTTGCAGAGATATACATGTACATCTGGACTGTAATTTCGATGATTTATTGCTTTTGCCCTTTGTTCCACATCAGCTCATCATATGGTCTTTCTAGTTCCCGATTTTTATATTCACTGATGAGACCTCAAAATGTTCGCCTGCACATCACAACTACGGGAGTATGTATGAGATTCAGGTTTTTAAGGTATGGGTTTTACCAATTCAATCAGGGTCATGTTTTCTTGGTTGTAAGTCAGTTTATAATGCATAAAGTAAGAGAGAACCGAACCGACAGTCTAAAGGACAATGACAACATCAGAAAAACAAAGAAACAAAGACATAACATGAACATGGCACAGAAAAGAAAATGAAGACACACATTTAAAAAAAATGAACAACACGGACCCAATAAAAAACCATGGGTGAGATCAGGTGCCCCGTTAGAGTAAGCATCTCTTGCTTCTTATAAGACACCCGCCGCGTTGAACATGTGTTGAACATGTCAACTCCTATAAAATAGACAACGTACAAAATTTCATCAGCTTCAAATTATATTTTTATAAACTTTAAA
>MJUU01019750.1:0-10011 GCA_002080025.1 Modiolus philippinarum
GATTTTCAAGCTGGAATATTTTCCTTATTTGGCCTTTTCATTGTGACGCCATAATAGATTGACATAAACTTTCACACGAATTAGCTCCCTTTTCCCATAAAAATTGTCTATTTCATAAATAATATAAAATATCCCTCTTAATCAAACAGTGACATATAGATTTTTAAAGCTCAACATAAAGCTGAAAAGTATAACTCTGAAATTTCAAAAAAAACAAAAAAAAAAAAAAACTATCTGATATTTATTTCGTATGAAAGCTTAACAATAAGCATGGTCTCACAGTTCCCTATATATTCTTTGTAAATATCGCTGAAAAATACTGAATTTATTTGGCCTGATTTTCAAAACCTGATAACGGGAAAAGATGATCAGTGACATATCATTTTTATTTTATTTTTTGAACAAATGGACTAAGAACATACCTGTCAACCTCTGGAGCTGACAAAGGGGGTGATGATCCCCTTTGTGATTGGTCCTTGGGGGGTGATAACGCATCACGATGTATGTTGAGGAAATTATAACAAGGGTTGTCAACAGAAATACTGTTTTTCACTGTCTCATAATGGATATTGTTGATATTTCTATTACAATCTTATATTATCAATAGTTAAGGGTTGGCTGGTGGTTTCTTTCAACATGTTCAGACATTTTTAATGAAAGATTTTTCTTCTTCAATGATCTGATTTTCAGACGATAACAGTACTTGAGTCTAACACTATGCAATTAATTGTACATCTGTCAATACATAATATAATTTTGAAGCAGTCATATGGTTTGTAAGTAGAACAATATTTTATAAAAATATAATTAGGAATTTTAAACTGTTTTTATTGTCATTTTATATGTTAAAATAAATTTTTATTCATAAAATAATTGCTGGAAAAGAGCACAATATCTCAGAATTGTTAAAAAAATTTCAAATAGGAAAACATGAAAAAAGAAAAGGGGAGACAACCAGACGTGTTTTTGCAAATATAAACAAATCAACTTTGCACTCATAAAAAATCACAAAAATTAGGAGTAAAAAAGATCTGACAGTATGCAAAATTCCATTTCAAGGGCAATTCATTGTCAATAATCATACAGGTGAAGCCTGATTGACCAGGCTAATTAGTTCATTCAGGTAAACATTGCCATAAAAGTGTTTATTTAATGGGAAGGCTAATCTGTTAATTGGATGTGGACAATTATGTTTTAATTAAGCAGTCAATAGGCATTATTTGTGGGTTTTATATATTTTTAAGGGAATGGAGGTCATTGTGGGTCAAAACTTTCAAATGGGGTGATTTCTTTGACCCATGCAGGTCATAGGTTGGAGACGGGTCATAATCAAATTTTTAGCTGTTTCGCCGTTGTGACCCGCTGAATGCGGGAGGGTTGACAGGTATGACTAAGACCTACAAAATATGAAATAAAAAAATTCTGTCTGATATTTTTATTAGGCTCGAACTACCTTAACATATCAGCAGGGTATTCCCTTCTCCATTCCTTTCTTCCTAATAAGTTTCATTCCTAATGGGAAATTAATTGTCAGGAGACAATTTTTCAATATGCACTATTTTCATTTTTCACTGTTGACACAAATTACTCCAAAAAAAGATACTGAGAGCAAAAATGTGTTGTCGTCAGAGAAACCATACAAGAAGATTAGATGAAAAATGAAGAACAAAAAGAAAAGCTTTATTCCATTGTTTGTTTTCTTCATGTATTTGTAGAGACTTTCTCTCATGTGCATTTACTTCATATGTTTCTTTAGCCCTAATGTCATAAAAGGTAAGAACAAGAATCATTACTGGTATAGAAAATGGGGAAAGTGGGGGGGGGGGGGAAACAACAAAATACCTATTAGGTTTATCTTTGGAAATAAAGCTTACCGTAGCTACTGAGTTACAACCCCATCCTGTTTCTAAATATCTTCTCGCTCTGGCTTCCTCTTCTTTAAGCTTGGCATCAGCATATCTCATGTAATTTTGAACACCATTGGCTTCTAAATACTGTGGAGCTTTAAATCTGTAAAATTTTTCTGTGGCTTCCAAATAAGCTTTCTCAAAGTTTTCTCTATAAATCTTTAATTTGTCTTCTACATCAGAGCTTAAGTTAACTGCAAGTACATATTGTCAAATTTTAATGCTACAAAAATCACAATTAAAAATTGTGTCAGGATGCCAACAGTAACCATTGCTATCAATTAATTTCTGCAATAACCATGTCAAATCATCTATAAATTTTCAAACCTGAATGGCACACTTAGTAATCAAATGAGCAAGGCTGTCAGCAATAAGTCATAACATTTGGATTTTAACATAAAAATAACCTAAAATATAATTTTCTTTATAATATACTGTAAACCTGGAAATGTTTATTTGTTCGCATTTTTCTAAATGAATTTCAGTTTGCACAGTCTTGAATTAGCTATTTGCAGTTAAGCTTCTAAATCACTCAACTGCATCAAAATATTCATGACAGTTTTTGCGCTACAGCTCTTAATGCAAAAATAAGGAAAACAAAACTGCCACGAAAATCTCCCTGCTTACAGTCAAGATTTCATTTAAATTGTCAACATGATTAAAGAGAATATATTCTTGAAACTAGAAAAACTGTGAGTAAAGCTCGCTAAAACATAACCCCCTCTTCCAAAAAGAAAGGTCAAATCAAATTTCTAAATAGATGGTGCACAAGGGCAATGTGTACTTAACATTCTGTGAAAGTTTCAATGAATTTCATCAAGTGGTCTAGGAGGAGTTGTCACCACATAGTAAGTACCCTATGGTGGACAGATGACTGAATGTATGAACAAATGAATAGATGGACTGACAGACACAATTATAAATATACATGTATACCGCCTGCTCAAGTGGGGAATATAATCAACACAAAGATCTCTATCTCAAGAAAAAGGCCAGGAACTTAAATGTTTACTCTATATCAATCTCACCATAAGATTCCCGCACTCCTATGACCAGCTGAGAATCAAATGCTTCACCATTCCTCTCAGCATGCAGTAATTTCATTGCACTATCTTGTAATCTCTGTTTGATATTAGAAAATATATTTTGATTCCAGCTGTCTAACATCAGCTACAAAAACAAAATATACTATTTATTTTGCTTGTGTGATTTGTACACAAAAATGAATATTTCTAATTAACAATGACACTTTCATTTTATATCTACAGGTTGATCGGATTTAATAATAAAAATCAAGCCGAAAAAAAATCATGATACATGGGATTTTCTTTTGTCTGAAATCCTAACTTTTAATAATCATTGGTGAATTCAATCTTTTTTTATATCTTTAATAAGTGCTTTGTAGACAATGAATTTCTCTATAAAGAATGATCTTATTCCAAGAGTAGACAGTCACCTACTTCAAAACACTTCAATGCATTTTCTAACAAGTGTAGATATCTTGGTCATCTGCATTTGATCTACCACTAGATAATTGAGAAACCAACCTAATCAATGAGTCATGAAGCTACAATGTAAAACTTACATACCAATACATACCAATTACCATTGATATACCTTTTAAATTCATTGAAAAACTGACTCAATGCTATGGTCATTAAACTGAAAAATTGAGGTGAAGGTCAAAGCTGTAAGTCACACAATTTTCTTCTTTATAAAACTACTTTTGAGACTTTAGTTTTGGGCGAGACAATAGAAATCTAACACGGGTGGGTGTGCTAGACAAGGAAATCTCACACACCCAAGGGCAAGATTAAGGTTGTCTCTGACGAGGCTTCGCCGAGTCAGAGACTACCTAATCTTGCCAGAGGGTGTGTGAGATTTACTTTGTCTCGCACACATACCCGTGTTTGATTTGTTTTCTCACCCTGCCAACACGAACGGACAGTTGTTCATTTCGACATTGGACATCATGTTACGTACTATCAAGGGTAATGATAGATTTCTGTCAACACTAAATAATTCAAAACATAATAAATTTCATAAATGAATCATTTACTTGGCTTACTCTGAATTTTCATTTCTTTTTTCTTTTATACGCACAAATCGTTGATCTGGAATTCGACCTTCGTGATGTTTGTTTGCTTATGGGAGTTACGTCCCTTTTTACAACGTCACAAGATTTGAGTGCGGGATTTTTGAATGACGTTTTTAACTTATAGCTTTCCATATGAACACAACACATTTTATTTGTTTTTGAAAATTAACAGCATCAAACACATCAATGTACGCAATTTATCACTTCTGATGATGATGACCGTAATTTCACGGGAAAAAGTTCGTGTAGCTTGTCTCACCCAGGGGTGAGACCGAAAAATCTCACCCGAGCTTTGGTTACATAGAAAGCACTACAGGTAGGGTGAGAAATAAAAAATATTTAAACTTTTGTTTGTATCCAGTAAACTGACATCTACATAATGTCAATTTTTGTTCACTGTATATCTACACGGTGAAATTTCCACTTAAACATTATTGAATCTTACTACTCACAAAAATGTAGCTTTGTTGTTCTGTGTTACACATGTATTTAATTATTGTCAAAATATTTTCATTGTTGTGAATATATTAGATATCAGTTAAATTCCCTAACATTACTGCTATTTAATAACTTAATATAAGTTTACTTTTTGACACAAACATCATGAACATGTGTGGTTTTTGATACAAATGTCTACTTTTTGATGCAAACAAGTGTACCTTTTGACATGACACAAAAGACACAAATAAGTTTGCTTTTTTACACAATCAAGTGTAATCTTGACAACATTTCATTTTGTTGGAACATTTGTCATTATTTACCTTTCTGACTAAACTTTCCTCTCCAGGTGTTTTTTTAGGTACACTACCATGTGGTTTCCCTGCTAACGATGTCACTAGCTGCATGAAGGGTTTAGGTAAATAATCACACTGAGTAAAAAATTTCCCCCATTCAGCTATGTATGCCTTTAGTAATGCAGAATCTTCTTGATTTTTTAATACCCTCTGGAAAAATATTGTACAGAATTGTATAGAAACTTGTTTATATCTACAGACTAAATAAACGATGCAACATCAAACTACGCACAAGTTGATTTTATTCAATATGGTTTGTGGGTACTGCTTTGAGTCTTCTTGAAAGTGTATCAATATGTCTTTTTTTGTATAAATTTATATCCTGAATCTGAAAACAAAAGTTAAAATAAAGCCATTATTGTACTACAGGATAGCTGTAGCTTAATTATGTGCTCATACCTTGTGAAAGTACTTTTTTTTCTGTGTTTACTGCGGGTAAAATACTTGCTCGTGACCAAATTATGATGACTTCAGTGGTAAAACTAATGTTAGAGTACACAAGAATGTCTGGGGTGAAATCTGTCACTGACAGAACAACAACTTGTTTCAGCTCCAACTTCTCTTCCATTTTAGCACAAGTTTGGAAAGCAAAGATGACTATAAAGTGTATTGGAGGTCAAAAACTCACTCAATTTTCTACTATAAGTATTTATCGTTTATATAAATTAATGGCAAATGACCAAAATTAACCTCACACGAGAAACCGAGCAGACTGTTTTTTCCAACTCTGGTATATTATTACACATACAAGATTTTTTGAGAAGATAAAAATACAATAAATACAAAGAAAAAAAATGGAAAATCATTTTTCATTATCCTAGAGTTGAATCATTATGCACCAACTTACTGATTGAGCGTGTTGTATAAACTCTAAAATATCATCTTGTAATGCCTGATACATCTTCTGTGGACCTTTGTCATCCCATAGGCAAACAGAATGGACAGCACTGAAAAAAATGCTATATTTCATTATTCCAAAGTCCTTACTGTAATAAACTGTACTTTAATATGAACATGTAATTAACTTAACAGTGATGGTAACTATTGATGAGAACAATGTAGGTAATTCTTTTTTTTTTCATTTTACCCTCATTAATCTACTTATGTCAGGCAATGGATGACACTTTTTGTAAGAATACCATGCCTGTTATTTTAATGCTTGCTGACAATCTGTTGGAGTGAAATCATAGTTTAATCAACATCTAGAAATAATTTCTGCATTAGTTAGTTCAAGTGGACATCTTATCCTTGCTTCTCTGTTCATTGTTTAAGACCTTATGTTGACTTCAAGATGAAAAAAAAAAACAACACTTTAGTAGTAAAACTGTTGTCTGATTTCTCCTTGAACACATTGATATTTTGCTTTACTAAATGTATAAAATTGTACTCTGTAGTCATTCCTTTCTATAGTTGATCTTGGTAAACAATACTGTCAGTAGATGTGCTAAACAATGTCTTCCAACTGTTATTTGCACTGAAGAGTTATTACAAGTGCACATGAGATCTATAAGAATCAAAAGTTCTTGCAGTTACTGTATTTTGTTGTTTCACTATAATGACCAAGAGTTACAATCCAGTGTTTAACTTACCAAAATAGATCCTGCCATTCTGCTTTGGTGACAGGCTCTTGCCTAAGTAATTTCAGGGCAGTGGGTCTCATAGAAGGCCATCGGTCCTCAAACTGAGACTGTCCTTGCTAAAAATATAATTAATAAAGAAAGATGAGCAAAGCTAAATGCCTTTTCAGAAAAAGAAATGGTCTGCACTTCAGTATCTGCATTTAGATACAATAAAACAGTTCCAGTTATCAACCTGTGTTACAATGAGCTATTTGGAGTTATCTTTCTTTAAATTCTAGGTTTTTTTTAAATTGACCAATAATTATTACAATTTTGATATCATCATTTTAATTCTTGTACTTAATCAAGTTAAAAAATACATGTATATTTATATTTGCTAAATATAATAAGTTATGGATATAATGATCTTAAAATTTCCTAATTTTGTTATTTTAGATTTCTGTTTACAGAATTTATTGAATTTTAAAAATTCTATTTTGATATCTTTAGCATTTTCACTTTCAAGAATAGAATGAAGATAACCAGAGACCAAGGGTGTTGTACCACCACTTGACAGGAGAGTTCCAATCTAGGAAAGATAACAACACTTTATGAAAAGAGCTATTGATACAAGATAACATCATTTCCCAGCCTCTTCCCAAGATCATTATCATGATTATTGGTATAAATACCATACTAGAAAAAAAAACATCAAATCAGAATTTCTTGTAAATGTTGACATCAGTACATTACTTATTAAATCAATCTTGTAATGGCAAACGATGCTGTCTGGCAATTTCACCCTTAAACAAAAATACATTGAATGGGCCAAATTACTGGCATACCCATCATCTTTTAAAAATCTCATGTTTTTCAGTGCAAGGACTTTTGTACCATTTTTTTTTTTCACAGCATCTTTCGTGGTGTTTTTTTGTTTTTTTTTTACTATATATCAAATTAAGAAAACATAGGTAATCAACGATTACAGAGTTTGTCTCATTATGGCACATTGTCAGAGTAACCCAATTTTGCCTGGATGCTGATCTACCATCCCAGATGTATGCATATGCAAGGTTACATGATCCTACCACGTATAGTGACTGAGATCTGAACTCGTCCAAAATCTTGAATGTAAATCAATCAAATGTAAAATATAAGCCACAGTGACCTAATTTTGCCTGGATGCTGACCTACCATCAGAGTTGCATGCATATGAAAGGCAACATGATCCTACCATGTATAGTGACTGAGATCTGAACTCGGACGTAAACTTGAATGTAAATCAATCAAGTGTAAAATATAGGTCAAAGTGACCTAATTTTGCCAGTATGCTGACCTACCATTAGACTTGCATGCATATGCAAGGTTACATGATCCTACCATGTATAGTGACTGAGATCTGAACTTGTCCGAAAACTTGAATGTAAATCAATCAAGCATAAAATATACGTCAAAGTGACCTAATTTTGCCTTGATGCTGACCTACCATCAGAGATGAATGCATTTGCAAGGTTAGTTGATCTTAATCTTATATACTGACTGAAATATGAACTTGGATGTAAATTTGAATGGAAGCCAATCAAGCTGAAAATATAAGTCAGAGAGACCCGAATTTTTTGGAGGCTGCGAGTAAACCCAAGATGCACCTGCATACAAAGTTTGATGACCCTACCATACATAGTTGCAGAGATATATGCCCAAATGTTGATGTGGACGTAGACGCTCTGTTACTGCATGATCGTGAAGCTAAAATTAAAGCATAAGCATGCATTTGCCTTATTTTAAGCTTCACAATCGTGTATAAGTGATCATGATAGAGCATTAAAATCATGTAATTCACAACTTGTGAATGGTAAACACAGCTAGCTCAACGTGACTTGATTCCTTCTCTCTCGTCACTGATAACGGTGTTACAAATGTAATTTCAGATTAGTCTCAACAATTACTCCCAATCTCTTATCTCAACACAGCGAGTTTTATTGCTGATGAGGACAATAAAACCTATGCATGTTAATTATCTGTCTGACTGTCGAAATTCAATGATTGACAAGTGACATACAATAAATATTGTTAAGGTTGTGGAATGGCCCTTGTACTGTAGGAATTTCAAAATCATCGCTGGGAATGACACATTTTCATGAAAATACATTTTGATAACTAGGTGCCAAAACATTTTAAAAAAGATAATTTATTTGTATTGCTGCATAAAATTGAATGTCTCTTCTGGTAAAACATACGGTTTTCACTCGATTCACTTCATGCTTTTTAAAAAATTACTGTCTTGAGTCTCTTGACTGTGGATTGAAACATTTTTACAAAAACAAAATGCTTTTAAAACTATAAATCTCTAAAAAAAAATAATTAAAAATCTAGTGTATGTTCGGCTTATGAAAATGTTTTGATTTATAATTAATTCATTACAACAATACATAATTATTAAATTTTCTGAAAATCTGGTTTATACATGTTATAGTGAACCAAGCAAGCCACCAGGTAAATGTCTAAAAATAGAATCTGTGACAAAATGAAATTTACATATTTTTCTTGCCATGAAATGTATCTTTTTTTGATGTTTCCTTCATTTTTTAAACTGCGTAGACCATTTATTACGTAAAAAGAAGCAGTGACTACCAAAACATGTGGATCACTGGTGTGGATCTATTGTCAGTATCGGGATTTTTATGCAGATCTTTTTTAAGTAATTTCAAAAACATATGCTAATTAATGTAACTTCTAGAAATTATATATTGTTATCAAAACACAATTGATGACATGTCAATGATTTGCTAATAAAGGACTGTGGTTATCGGCAAAAGATCAAAGTGACACTGGGATGATTTTCAGTTTCAAGGCAATTAATGACATGGTGTGATACCTACAAAAAAACATAATCTTACTATTTTTCGGTGAATTTAGGTTTTTGCAGTGTCCCACCAGGAAAATACTTGGTGTTATGAGAGGGAGAATCAATTCATGTTGAGCTAACTAAAACAGCAATGATTACGGAATGGGTAGTTTCATCTCAATTCAAGTCAAGTTAAAGCTCTATTTAATTAAATACAAAGTACTTACCATGGGCTGGCACTTTAAAGGGAATATTTTACCCTGATCGACCATCAAGGGGTAAAATATCATCATTTAATGCAAGCCCGTGATAAGAATAATTATTTTGATTCTTAAAGGACACTCACAAGGTTCAGATAAAGACAACTGGTCCGAGTGCACATGAATGAAACACCATTTTACACTGTTAGTTGGTCTGTGTAGTTGCAAAAACTGATGTTAAAATATCTATGTATGACATTATCCAAAGTACCGTCATTTGTTTATGATGTTACGCATAAGTATATATTATTTTTCCACAGATTTGGATACAAAGTGATTTTAGGCCATCATATAAGAATATAAAAAACATAGGTAATCAACGATTACAAAATTCGCCTCGTTATGGCACATGGACACAGAAACCCAATTTCGCCAGGGTGCTCATTTACCATCCCTTATACAAAGGCTAAATGATCTTACCATGTACAGTTATGGAGACCTGAATTCCGACATAAACGGAAAAGTGACCTAATTTTTTTGCCTGGATGCTGACCTACCCCCAAAGATGCATGCACATGCAAGGTTAGATGATCCTACCATGTACAGTT
>MJUU01019750.1:35279-53471 GCA_002080025.1 Modiolus philippinarum
GCTGTTACTAAAAATAGAACATAGGGGTAAATTGCTGTTTTTGGCAAATAACTTCAAAACCGTTGCAGATATCAAAAATCTGACATGGAGTAGAATTGTTCAGAATGACAAGATCTATCTGCCCTGCAATTTTGAAGAAAATCGGAAAAACCGTCTTAGAGTTATAGCCCTTTTCCATAAAATTTTCAAAATTTATGCATTTTTAATTTTTTATTTCAAAAACTGTAACAGATAGAGGTGAAGTGTAAATTTGAAAAATGTTCAGCATATCAAGATCTACATACTCTGAAATTTTGAAGAAAATCCAACTGCCTGTGTTGTAGTTATTGACTTTTTTCACCAAAAAAAAAAAAAAAAAGGAAATGGTTATGGGTTATTTCCCTTTAAATTCTGCTTTCAAATCTTCTTTGGTTTACTTTTCTCATTTAAATTTTAGAGAAATTCCCTGCTATCACTTTATTAGAAATAATTATTTGTTACATAATCAAGAGCAAAAAAGTGTTTTTGTACAAATTTTTACATTTTTTTGCAAAAATACTTTCATAAACTATACTTATTTCACAATTTAATAACAATTGTATATAACTGTATATTGTTTCATTTAATTATGATTCTATACCCACAATGCAAACATCCTTGTCAGTTAATATTGAAGTTGCATCTAAGCTTCAATGCCTGTATAACTTTACAGCTGACCATGGTGATTTTCAAAATGGCCGCCAAAAAAGGCGGGAAAATTCATCATTGTCCGATTTCAATGAAATTTGGTTTCCAAATAGATATTGATATTACAATTTCAAAACCTGTGTTGAAAATTGTTCGTTGATCGCCATTTTAAAATGGCCGCCACAAAAAGGCTGGAAAATTCAACATTGTCCGATTTTAATGAAACTTGGTTTCCAAATAGGTTTTGATGTTGCATCTTCAAAACTGATGTTAAAAATTGTTCGTTGACTGTCATTTTCAAAATGGCCACCAAAAAAGGCGGGAAAATTCAACATTGTCCAATTTCAATGAAATTTGGTTTCCCAAGAGATATTGATATTGCGACTTCAAAACCTGTGTTGAAAATTGTTCGTTGACCGCCATTTTAAAATGGCCTCACAAAAGGCTGGAAAATTCAACATTGTCCGATTTTAATGAAATTTGGTTTCCAAATAGGTTTTGATGTTGCATCTTCAAAACTGATGTTAAAAATTGTTCGTGGACCGCCATTTTCAAAATGGCCGCCAAAAAAGGCGGGAAAATTCAACATTGTCCGATTTCAATAAAATTTGGTTTCCAAATAGGTATTGATGTTGCGACTTCAAAACTGACATTAAGAATTGTTCGTTGACCGCCATTTTCAAAATGGCCGCTAAAAAAGGCGGGAAAATTCAATATTGTCTGATTTCAATGAAATTTGGTTTCTAAATAGGTATTGATGTCGCAACTTTAAAACTAATGATAAAAATTATTTGTTGACTGCCATTAGGGACCCTATGTGAAATGCATCCAGAGATCTTCTCTTCTGAAACTACCAAGCCAAATTGAACCAAACTTGGTCACAATAGTCCTTGGGTGGTCCCCTTTAAAGTTTGTGATTTTACGTACTTACCTCATTCAAAATGGCCGCCAGGGTGGAACATAGTTTAACATAGGGACTCTATGGGAAATGCATTCAAATGTCTTCTCCTCTGAACCTACTGAGCCAATCGGAACCAAACTTGGTTACAATTGACTTTGGGTGATCACTTCCAAAGTTTGTGATTTGTAGTTTGTACCTCATCCAAGAATGAAAATGTAACATCTGCTGAAGTGATTTATAGTATGAATGGGTGGTATACAGGTGACAATGAATAAAACCAGTGACCAGGTGAGCGATACAGGCTCATGTGAGCCTCTAGTTATATTTTCAGGAATCTACAAATCCTATAGAAACACAGTTTTTGTTGTTAGATTAGGTGCATTTCAGGTTTTCAGGTCTGAGTTATCTACCTTGATATTTTCAGGAATCTACAGATCCTATAGAAACACAAGTTTTGATGTTAGATTAGGTGTATGTCAGGTTTCAGTTATCTCCCTTTATATTTTCAGGAATCAATAGATCAATTAGAAACAAATTCTTTGTTGTCAGATCAGGTGTATTTCAGATCTTAGTTACTTCCCTTTATATATTTCAGGAATTTACAAATTCAATGGAACACAGTTTTTGTTGTCAGATTAGTTGTAGTTCAGGTCTGAGTTACTTCTCTTTATATTTTCAGGAATCTACAGATCCTATAGAAACACAGTTTTTGTTGTCAGATCAGGTTTATGCAAGAGCAAAAATTCCACCAACAAATAAAGTTTGTTTATGGTTAGGGGTAAGTTAAATTGAATGATGTGAGACATACACATATGTTGGTAGTATAATGGTTAGAATTTTCTCTGGTTATTTTGAGGGAGAATCTTCAAGCTCACCAGTGTTGACAGGGACCACGTCTGCAAAACTTTTAACCTTGCTACTGAAATGGAGATCTTAGAGCTAAGATGTTGATAATTGGTATGTGACTCTCTCATAATGAAAGCTTTCTGAACTAAAAATATTTGTAGACAATTTGACGTTGATTTTGATCTTAGAACATTTTTATGCCCCGCCACGTAGTGGAAGGGGCATATAGATTTACCCTTGTCCATCCGTACGTATGTACGTATGTACGTCCGTCCCGATGTTAAGTTTTGCGTTTAGGTCCATATATTGGCAACCTCTTGTAGTATTTTGATAATATTACATCAGTACATGCATTGATTAGTACCTTGATTAGTACCACCAGATTCACTAACAATTAGGGATCCATGACCTACATTTTACGCTTGAGTGACTTTTGTTTAATTTTGCGTTAAAGTCCATTTCTCAAGAACTACACATTATACCAATATAATGTTTCATCAAATTAATTGCCTTGATGAGTACTACCCAAAACATTGACAGTTAGGTAGCTTTGACCTATATTTTACGCTTGAGTGACTTTTGTTAAACTTTGCGTTAAAGTCCATTTTTTCAACAACTACACATTATACCAATATGATGTTTCATCAAATTAATTGCCTTGATGAGTACTACCCAAAACATTGACAGTTAGGTAGCGTTGACCTATATTTAATGTGTGAGTGACGTTTGTTAAATTTTGCATTAAGGTCCATTTCTCAGCAACTACACAGTATACCAATATGATGTTTCATTAAATTAATTGCCTTGATGAGTACTACTAAAAACATTGACAGTTAGGTAGCTTTGACCTATATTTTACGCTTGAGTGACTTTTGTTAAATTTTGTGTTAAGGTCCATTTCTCCACAACTACGCATTGTACCAATGTGATGTTTCATCAAATTAATTCGCTTTGATGAGTACTACACAAAACATTGACAGTAAGGTGTCTTTGACCTATATTTTACGCTTGAGTGACTTTTGTTAAATTTTGCATTTAAGTCTGTTTGTCATCAACTTAACATGCCATCCCAATGTTGTTGCATCTAAATAAATCAACTTTATGAGTACTATCCAAATCGAGGCCAATTAAGTGTCTTTGACCTACATTTTACACTTGAATGACTTTTGGTAAATTTTGTGTTTTACATTCTTTTCTCAACAAGTACACAACATATTATGATGTTTTATGAAATTACTCATCTTTGTGAGAACTACCCAATTTTTGGACAATTTGTTGACTTTGACTTCCAATTCTTTTGAATTTTTGCATTAGGTCCATTTCAAACAGCTAGATGTTAAATTAGGGAATACTACATAATTCAAGGATAATTTCATAACCTGACCAATATTTAATGTTTAAATGACTTTAGTATGGTATTTTTGTTACTTTCCATTATTCAAAAAAAGTTGATTGAACAATCATCTGTAATGGTACTTCCTGATGATTCAGTGACAGGGAACTAATTTTTATGCCTGATTGACTTGCGTTATCTATTGTCATAAATTTGTTGGCGGGGCATCTGTGTCTTATAGACACATTCTCTAGTTTTTTTTAAAACTTGAATCTTGCTTCTAGAAGCTGGTTATTAAATGCTAGATAGTTTGTGTTTTGTATGTGACCTGCATATGATGAGAACTTTCTGAGGGTACCATATTTGTAAACATTCTGAATTTGACCTTGCTCCTTGAAGGTAGTCATTAAGTTCTAGGCTGTTTATATTTTGTATGTGCTTTGTAAAATGTGAGAGCTCCGAAGGTACCTATTTGTAGACATATTGACCTTGACCTTGACCTTGACTTTAAGCCTCTCTTCTAGAAGCTGGTCATCATGGTCATTAAGTGCTAGGGTGTTAATATTTGGTATGTGACTTGCAAATGAATAGAGCTATTTTTATACATTTTGACCTTGACCTTGCCCTGAAAGCATTTAAAAAAACTTTAAACTTGCTCCTAGAAGGTAGTAATTAAGCCCAAGGGTGTTCATATTTGGTATTTGACTTGCACATGATGAGAGCTTCATGGAGGTACCACATTTGTAGACATTTTGACGACCTTTCCATGAGGGCATTTTTAAAGACTTTCTTTGTTTCTAGAAGGTAGTCATTAAATGTTATATTTTTTATGTTCGATGAGCTAGAGATACAATATTTGTAGACATTTTGAACTTGACTAGTTGTCACATTTAATGTAGGTTTGTGTAATTTGAATTTTTATGTTTTCTGAAATTTCCAAGATTTAAGGCTATTTTTTTCTAATTTGTTGATTATTTAAGATGATAGTTTTACAATGCATTTTACATTTACATTGTTTAACTTTTTCAGGCAAATGTCATGTTAGAGTATACATTAGAAGATGCAAATTCATTATTAGATAAAAATTTGGAAGCTGCCAATAAAAGTTTAGCACAAGTAGAAGATGATTTATGTTTAATCAGAGATCAAACAACAACATTAGAAGTTAGTATCCTTTATCACATTCAGTTTTTGTATTGGACTATGATACAGTGGTCCCTCTCTACTATAAGGCCAAACACATGATGTTAGTTTTGTACTTTTCAGCTTACTGACCCTTCCATGGCAGGCTACCTTCACCCAAAGGCCTTAAAGTTGATGTAGTAGAAGTGACCTGACTAAAGGCTGATTTACATGGTGATACAAGTTACATGCATCTTGATACAAATAATACTATGTAATATATACAATTTTTGTGTAGCATGCGACTTTTTGAAGTTGCATGATACACAATTTGGGATAGGACATGTTCTATTTTATGATACAAGTTGCATGCATCTTTTTTATTATACCCCCCACGAACGAAGTTCAGGGGGGTATATAGGAATCACTCTGTCCGTCTGTCTTTCTGTCTGTGATAGCAAACAATTTTTCGTAACAGTTGTCTCAATAACTACTCATCACTGCAATTTGAAATTTTGTATGCAAGTTTATAATGATGTCCTATACCGCAAGTAGCAATTTAAGGATTGCCGGACATCTACTTCCTGTTTACCGACTTAGTTAATTTTCGAGATCTTTTGTCACGTTGAAACTTTCCGTAACATTTTTCTCAGTAACTACTCATCACTGCAACTTGAAATTTTGTATGCAAGGTTATAATGATGTCCTATACTGCAAGTAGTGATTTCAGGATTGCAGGACATCTACTTCCTGTTTACCGACTTAGTTAATTTTCGAGATCCTTTGTCAATTGTTGAAACTTTTCGTCACAGTTTTCTCAGTAACTACGCATCACTGCAACTTGAAATTTTGTATGCAAGTTTAGAAGGATGTCCTAAACCGCTAGTAGAGATTTTAAGATTGCTAGACATCTACTTCATTTTTAACATTTTAGTTAATTTTTGAGATTTTTTTAGGAAATTTCACAAATTATTTAGTACACAATGGAATTGTGCAATTATAACTTTTTTGTGACAAGTTATATCGGGGATCTTCTACTCCAATGGGGAGTGGGGGGTATCATTTTGTGGCCCTCCAGGCCACAGTACCTCTAGTTTTAAGCAATGAAAACCGTATAAAAATTGTCAGAAAAGGTTAACATGGTCGCATGCCACTTTTATACTCTGTGTCAGCATAAATGTTTCATGGTACAAATGTTGCGTGCTTCAAGATGCATGCGACTTTTACTAACATGTAAATGTTTATGTATCATGATACAAGTTGCATGCTTCAAGACGCATGCAACTTGTATCACTGTGTAAATGGGCCTTAAGGAGGAACTACTGTTTATAACTAGGCCTAGACATCTTCCCATGTTGGCTGGAAATCTATCTTTCAGTCAAAGCTAGATTATACCTTCATCAGTAAACTCAGAATATCTGCATTTGCAAAATTCAAATACAACACAAGTTGATGCATGCAAGTACATATTATACAATCATGGCACTTCTACGAGATCAATATGGATTTTAACGGAGCTCAAAAGATAATATTGAACTCTGGTTAATATTTTTTAAAATCATCTTTTGTGCTCCATTAAACACCGTATTGATCGAGTATAGAAGTGCTATAATTGTTATATTGTATTTGATAGACAAGACCTAAGTAACCAAAAGGGTCATTGTATATCTAATTTTTGGGTGTGGAAGGGTTGTGACCTTGAAAGGTCAATCAATTTCAGCGTGCAATGGCACTTCTACAAGATCAATATGGTTTAACTATACAATGAAGTGAAAGATGGTTTATCCAGAGATCAATATTATCTTTTGCACTCCATCAGACCCAATATTGATGGAGTACAGAAGTGCCATAATTGTTTTATTATATTTGATTGACATGATTAAAGACATTAATGACATCCAAGAGGGATGTGATATATCTAATGTGGGTGTAGATGGGGTGTGGCATGGAAATGTCAATCAACGTTACTGTGCAATATTATGATTTATCATGAACAGCTGTGCAATATCACATATAATGGCACTGATAGATTTCAATACTTTACACACAGATTCAAAAGTACAAATATAATATTAATTTTTATCGCAATGCAGATACAATATACTGATGTAAATAAACACACAAGAGACTGTGTTTATCTTGAATTATGGAAAATTAAATGGCAAGTTTGTTGACAGAGAAAATAATTCGTCACATTAGAATTTAGATTTGTTTTAATGTGAATGTGTATATTTGTATACATGTGATTGAATTTCTTTAACTAAAATTAGATATGGCTCGAGTATATAATTGGGATGTTAAAAGAAGACAAGCACTTCAAGCCTCAAAGTCATAGCATCTCTCTACAATCTATTTATATACAACTGGTTTGCAATACTGTTTTCCAACACTGTGTTCAATACATCACCATGGAAACATAATCAGACATCAGTTGACAATTTTATCTGTTCCTTGGATATATTATGAGTGCTATCTTTACCTAGAAATTTTTATATTGATCTTTATTACAGACTTTGGAAACAATTATTGCAAAAAAAAAATCCTCAAAATTTATGTGTGCTAAATAATAAAGATAAAACTTCAATGAATTTTAATTCTGAAAAAAGTAGAATGTTGGAGATAATGAAAAAATAAAAACTCAGTTTAGAAATACAAGTATTTACACTTCTCTTTGAGCATTGTCAACTGAACAAATTTGAAATTGCTTTAAAATTTCATCTCCTTTTGCCTGCAAACAAAGAATTATATACTAACAGTTGTGGCATTTTACATATATTTATTATTGAAAATCATGTTTTGTATATACCAAAATAAATACCAACAGATGATTTTTGTTAGTAGTTTTTTTTTCAGAATTAATTACTGTATGTGTCATTCTGTAAATCACTGTCAAGAAATGATAATTTTTCCATGGCAACCTATAGGTATTTTTACAATTAACATGAGTAATATTAGTGAGCAGTGGCTCACAGATGCCTTGTAAATTTGAAGGTAAAACATGATACTTTTTCCATGCAAGTTGCCAGATACTTTTGAACATTTCTTATAAAGGAACAGTTGGTTTTGAAATTGTGTTCAAAATATGGCTTAATCAAGACTTTTGATGTTCAATGAAAATTATAATTGAAAACTTAAGAAATTATCTACAATTGTTTTATGAAGAAACTAATATATCAATATGTTATATCTTGAGATGTAAATAGCATAAAAAGGGGATGTGTTTAGTAAATGTCAATCAAGGCAAATTCCACCAAGTATGTATGCTTAAAAAGATAGATTGGTATATAAGCCTTAGCATTGAACATGAACCTAATTAAGAAGCTCTGAAACTGCGATTGTGTGCCTTTTCACATACAGCTAGGCTGACATCAATTCAAAATGGTTTTGATGTGCTTATGAACTTTTAAAATAGGAAGAAATGTTTATGTACTTTCATGAAGTTACCTAAACAAGTCTTTCAAAAATACTGATTTAGTCTAACTTGGTGTTTTTATGTTATTACTCAACAAAAGTGAGTATTTGTAGTGAGACTGTAAGACAGCTAGTTGATTGTATTGTTGTATGTATAAAAAATTAAAGCTTAATTGTAAATATTTAGAATTTTAGTGTTATAAAAAAGCAAGGTAAAAAGAGTTGTTGGTGTAACGAATGAAAGTGGACATTTTCAGTGAAATTTTCCAGCTTCAAGGATTTGACATTGCTGGTTTTGACATTACCAGGGATTGACTCGCTGACATTGTGAAGGTTGATATAAACAGAGCATAACAAGTTTACCGCTCCAGAGCACCTGATGTCAACTTTCAGTTTTTTGTAAGAGTTCACACTGTTAGTGCTTTTGTTGTAGGTTTTATGTTTGTTATTTTCATATTTTTTGGTGAATTTTAATGTGTTTGTTTTATGTTTTGTGACCTTTGTCTTTCCTTATTACTGGGATTTTTTATATTTACATCTCTTTTTTTTCGGGGTATTTCACTGTTTTTATACCTCCACTCCGAAGGTTGGGTATACTCTTTTACCCTTGTCCTTCTGTCCGTCCATGACGTGTTGTACCATGTCTCTCCTTTTTCATGTCTGTCACTCATCTACTTCCTGTTTGCCAATTACTTTTATTAATTCCATTATAGCCATATAGTTGTTTTTTTGCAAAGGATTTCTGAGCTTGTGTGTAGTATAACATTGATGTGTGGTCTGAAGCTTAGGTCTGATGAGTTGTACTGTGTCTCTTCTTTTCAAGTCCATCACTCATGTACTTCCTATTTACTGACAGCTGTGATTTTATGTCTTGATTATTATATCACTGTGTATATATTTGTATCGTGTCCATATTTTTAATGAGGGGCGCTTATGTGATACCCCTAGCGTCTTTGTCGGTGTCAGGTTAGGAAGAATTGTTAAGGTCCATTCCTGCTTACTGACATGTCCCACATCAACCATATTGGTATGCTTGATGCATTTTTGGATGACGACTTCAATGCATGCTTCAGATGCTGTCTCTGACCTACATTTTATGCACGAGTGACTTGGTTAGGTAGAATGGTTAAAGTCCATTCAAGCTTACTGACATGGCCCACATCAACCATATTGGTATGTATTATGCATTTTGGGATGACAACTTCAATGCATGTCTGACTTACGCTTCAGATGCTGTCTCTGACCTACATTTTATGCATGAGCGACTTGGTTAAGTAGAATAGTTAAAGTCCATTCCAGCTTACTGACATGGCCCACACCAACCATATCGGTATGTATGATGCATTTGGGATGACGACAATATTGTATACTTCGGATGCTGTTTGTGACCTACCTTTTACGCATGAGCGACTTGGTTAAGTAGAATGGTTAAAGTAATTTCCTGCTTATTGACATCAACCATATTGGTGTGTATGATTCATTTGGTATGACAACAACAATGCATGTGTAGGATGCTGATTGTGACCTGCATTTTACGCATGAGCGACTTGGTTATGTAGAATGATCTAAGTCCATTCCCATTTACTGACATGTTCCACATCAGCCATATTGGTATGTTTAATGCATTTTAGGATGACAGCTGCAGTGAGTGCTTTCGATGCAGTCATTGACCTACATTTTACACATGAATGAATCTGTTAAAAAGATTGATTATAGTCCATTCCTGTTTACTGACATGGTTAACATGTGACAGAGTTGCACAATGAGGTGAGCTTAGCTGGCTATGGCTGCTCTCACTGTTTTATCAATACATGTAATAATTATAATAATATGTTGATGCCAAAACAATCAAAATAATTTTTTTTTTTTAAATCAACGACAAAATAAACAAACAAAAAAAGAGTTGTATGAACGGGTGGGATGTGCCACTTTAGGATTAGCCATTTTATTCAGGAGGAACTCTTAATGTGATCTAGGATTATCATAGTAATTGTTGCAGAGATATCTCATTAAGCTTCTCTATGTTGTTCAAATGAGAATATTTTATGAGATTACAGTGTCACATCATGTAAAAACTCCTTTCAATAATGTCACAAACTTGTACAATATACCACATGTATTTTCAAGTTACTGGTAATTGAAGCATTTTACAATTTTTATATGAGTCGCTATTTATAGATTGTGTTGATATTTGTAAAGTATATGGTGAAATGATACTGTTGTATGATGTGCAGTATTCATATGGATTTTGTTAAGCTGTATGTATATACATGTTACGTGTGGTATTGCATTCAAATGGTGTTATTTGATGAACAGTATGAGAAAAGGGTTCTTGAGGCTTCCCAGAACTCCAAAGACAAATGCATTGACAGAAATGCACTAAAAGCATTACATGATTCAGAAATTGTTGATGAAGCTAAAAGAAGTTTTATTCAATGCAAGTTTACTTGAAAGCCTGATTTCTAGAGTTTTAAACAGCTGTTTATGAAGTTGATAAAAGTTCACAATCACAACAGAGAAGAAAGAAGGAAGAAATTAATTACATGCAGTTTGATGTATTTATTGTTTAAGAGTCAAGTAAGGGTATCAATAATGGATATGATCTCTTGCCTTATTTACCAACGAATACTTGAGTTTAGAACCTTGGTAGGATTTTCTGTTTTAAATTGAATATGTGTTGATCTTTTTTGATTTATAAGGTCAATTTAACTTTTAGAAATGTGATGTAAGATATTTTTTACCTTTACAAGATTTAATATTGATTTCCACTACTTGAAGCTCACACAGCTATAGCTATCCTTTTGCATGTATTACATGAATAGCACAATTATTCAAGGTATTGGTTGTACAGTCTTGGCATCTTGGATATGATATTTCAACCAGAACAAAAAAAACAAAATAAAAAAACAAACAAAAAAAAAAGAAGTATAAATAAGGATCTGCAAAGGAAAAGTATTAAAACCTACCTGAAAAATGTGTGCTGACTATTGAATTTTCATACAATTAAACTTGTATTACTCACCTTTGAAAAACTTTAAATTGATTTGTGGTACTTAATTCTAGCTTATAGATAAAAGAGGGCTTACTTTTACTTTGAGTTTACACCCCATAAAGCCCCCCCTCCCTAATATTTTATATGAAAATGTGGTCTGTGGTCTCATCACATAGGTCTGATATTATGGCTAGTTATCCCCGCTGCAACATGATGCGTGGATATGGTAATACTGTGCATCCGTCCATGCGTCTGTGCATCTGCCTGCCTTGTAAGAGCTCTAGCAAGATCTCTTATTGGATTTTGATGAAATTTATGCAATTGCTTAAGCTCAAGAATTCCTCAAGGAATATAAAGATTAGTGCTAGTCTAATATATTTGTAAGAGTAAATGCCATTTTGAACTTTGAAAATGGACAAAATATCCTTGTAAGGGCTCTGGCAAGTTTATTTCTCATTTGATTTGGATGTAATTTCCATAAATAGCTTTAGTTTAAGAAAGCCTCATGGGAGTTTGAAGATGAGTTCTCACAGAGGTATGCCCATTTGAATTTTGAAAATTGACAAAATATCCTTGTAAGTATTCTAGGAAATTTTTTGGATTTTGATACAATTTATACAGTAGCTTAAGTTCAAGAATTCCTCAAGGGAGTTCAAAGATATTTAATGGTCGAATAATTTTGTGGGAGTTATTCCCCTTTTTCAACTTTGAAAATCGATAAAATATCCTTGAAACGAAGCACTCTAGCAAATGTATTTCTCATTGAATTTTAGTAAAATTAATACAGTATCTCTAGTTCAAGAATGTCTTAAGTTAGTTTTAACATGAGTCCTGGTTGAATATTTTTGTCAGGATTTTATGCCCCTTTTAAATTTGAAAATTGACATTTATGTAGGGTTTCGAATATTTGTGAAAGTACTAATGTTTGTGGGGTTCCAATTTTCATGGATTTCGTGGTTCGCTTCAACCACGAAATTAAGTTCACAACGAAGTACATTTTTCCGTAGGGTTTTAATGCAATGAATTCGAAACCATGAATTTAAGTACCCACGAAATAGTGATTGGTATGAAAACCACGAAAATTGATGTCCACGAATAAAAGTACTTCCACAGTATCTGGAGAGGCGGTGATATATGGCTATGCGTAGTCTTTGTTAGAATTGTTGTCAATGGTGATCTTGGTTGAACATAGGTCCATACATATACAGTCAAACTTGGATGGCTCGAACACCCAAGGGACTGATCAGAACAGTCAAGCCAGAAGGGTGTTCATGCTATCGAGGTTGACCTATGTTTAAAGTTGAACAAAGTGACCACAAAAGGGGATTGAGACATTCATAGTGTTTTTATTGAAGTTCAACTGATTATGGATTATGATTTCAGAGATCTTCTCCAAAACTAGTGAACCAATTTCAGCCTTTCTCCACCTAATTGGATGGATTGTTCTTTCCAAAATTGTCTCTCAAAGGCAAGGGTCTGAATCAAGGTGACTTGCATAGGGGATATTGCTCAATTTCTGGCCCCATGAAAAGCATACTGTATTGGAAAATTTCCCCAACTTCTGTAGCTGTATTGCCATTTTGAACTAAGCAAGATCCCATTTGTTCCTTGATGGCATTTTATGGTCCACCCACAAATGTGGTAAGTGCATTGAGCCATCCTTATCCTATGATGGTTCATACATCCAATGGTTTGGTTCTGCTCTTTATGCCCATGGCAATATTTAAAGATGTTAATGTTATGTTTAGTCTGAAACTTGAGTATAATGAGATTTCAGGTCTGTCAATCTTCTCTTTCCTGTTTGTCGATTTGTTGATTCAATATTTTCAAAACAATTAATGATTTCTCTGCACATTATTGAAAAAATGATATGATATTTAGTCTGAAACTTGAGTAAGATGGGCTGTGCCAAACCTTTTCAGGTCTGTCAGTCATCTCTTTCCTGTTTCTTGATTTGTTGATTGATATTTCCAGAATAATTTATGTTGAAAGTTTAGTATGGATTTGAAATTGGATATAAAGCTTAAGTATGGCGAGTTGCACTGGTTATCCTTTTCTCAGACACGTCTGCCATCTTACTACCTGATTGCTAAAATGAATACCTGGCAGGGACCATCAATGTCCCATTGACACATTATCTTTTATTTGTACAAAAGATGTGTTCAGCAGGTCCAGACAAGATCCAAGGGGCCTCCTTAACTTAAGATGATGGCCATAAGGGAACATAGTAAACATCAAACCATTAATTTCTACCTGCTTAATCAATTGATAAAATCTATCCAGCCAGTGAAAAGATGACCCCATTACAAATTTGTGTATGGCAATTTTATTTTTTCAATCTGTAATGGCCACTAGCAAGGAAATGACTTTGATACAGCAGTTTAGCCTGCCTGGCCAAAAAGGCCTTGCGATCAATGTCATAACTGTTTTGTGTTATACCCATTTATAGTGGTTATGTATAAAATACTTAGATGTTCAAAGCTATGTTTACATCACAAGTTTGAAATTTCTCAACAAACTCTAATAGGAGTTATTGCATTCATACAGGCCTAATCTAAAATTGGTTTTTGATGGGAGGTCCCCGGGAGGATGAGCGAATGAGATGTAAATGCTTCTTTAGGGCTCAAAAATATAACTAAAGATATTGGCCACCAAATCTAAGTGACAGTAATTGTTTGGTAGTCCTCTTTAAAGTGTGTATGACAGATTTGCCAGCCATCAAAGATATCTGCCAATGGTTTACAGAAAAAAACATTCTTAGATCTTCTCCTCTGAAACTGCAGGCACCTGAATCAATTGTCAACAGAACTGCAGGGCACACCCCAAGGTGGTGGATAGGGAAATGCCCCATCTATGCCAGGTAGTCAGGTGATAATACGGAAAGCCTGGTCCCTAGTGGGGAATAAAGTTTAACATTGGGTCCTTGGGGGAAAAAGATGATCTTCTCTGAAGCTACCTGGACTTTTATAACAAAATTTAGGCACAATGATCCTCAGATGGACTTGTTTAAAGAAGGTCAAGCATATTTGCACTTTATTCAAGATAGCTGCCAATGGAAAACATAGTGAAACAATGATCCAAATGGAAACATGTTTAAGATCTTCTATGAAAATATAAATCCAGTTGGAACCAAACTTTTTCAAAATAGTCTTAGGGAGTGCCCTTTGAGAATTGTGTCCGGCAGGTCCACATCCCATCCAAGATTGCCACCAGCAGATTCCATAGATTAACACTTGGTCAAACGGAAACACATCTTAGAAAACAAGGCCAATTAAAATCTTAATTAATCAGAATAGTCCTTTTTCTCCATTTGAGTATGTTTTGCAGGTCTGTGCTTTTTGAAGGTTGAACCCTATGACATGGAGGCCTATAGTTTAAAATTAGACCCTTTAAAAATAAAAAAAAAAACTATGTATTTGAATATCTGTGTTATTTGTGGTCCAGACAAACTACAGAGAGCCTCTTATTATATCCCCACTTTAGCAGTTGGCTTATATTTATCATGGTGTCTGTTCGTCTGTCTGTTATTCCGTTCGTCCGTTGGTCATTCCATCCGCCATATGGTACATACTTTGTAGCGACAACTCCCTCTAGACCACTTAGTGAAATTCAATGAAACTTTCACAGAATGTACAGTATATATATTGCCATTGTGCACCAGCTATTTAAAATTTTGTCTTGACTTGAATTTTTTGGGGTGTTTTTATTTACATTTGGAATTGAATTGGGGAGCGGGGGTATGTTTTTGTGAGCTTTGCTCACATTTATTCTAGTTTGGAGTATGTTCAAGTTTCTTTATTCTAGCTCATGTAAGCCTTAAGTTCAAATACAGTATGATTTTGGAAGGGTACAAATGAGTGAAAAAGAAATGTGCATTTTATATTAATTTATCCTTGAAAACTAACACCTGGTATTGCATGTCATTGTGTTTCAATATTATCCTAACAAGGAAATACTTTGACATATTATGACATTTAAAACTCATCAATTGGAAGATAGGACTATAAAATAAACACTCATTCAATAGTAAAAATTGATTTAGATAATACTTATATTGTAATTTCGACACTTTGTTTGACATATTGATGTTCTTTTGTCTGATGGAATGCATAATCAAAAAATTAGTCATTGTTTATTAAATGGCAAAGAATTGTTTTAAACATCTTTTCAAGTGTTTTCTATTTTTTGAAGTTTTTTCTGTAGGTGTGGTTAACAACTGTCTCGATGGAGACATAAATACGTACTACTTAATAGGACCTAAATTTTTATTGATTTTTATGTAGATGTTCAGTGGAACTTCAATGGCTAGAACACCATAGGGACCAATGAAAACAGTTCGACGTAGAGAATTTTCAAGCTATGTTTAAATGTGAACCATTGGTTCAAGCTATCAAGGTTCATCTATATATTGTTGTCAGACCTTTTTTTTTGCTCACCTGGCTATGCCAAGGTTAACTTTTGCCATCACTCGACGTCAGTGCCTGTCCACTCGTTATCCGTCGTTAACTTTTCTTTAATAGATATTGTCTTTTTAAACCACTGGGCCAATTGGAACCAAACTTGATGACAAATGGTCCCCTTCAAAGTTTGTGTCTGGCTTGTCTGCAAATCATCCAAGATTGACGTCAGCAGGAAACATAGTTTTGATATTGGAAACCTATGTAAATGCATTCAAAGATTTTCACCTCTTAAACCACTGAGCCAATTGGCACCAATTTTGGTCACAATAGTCCTTTTGTGGTCCCCTTCAAAAATTTTGTCCAGGTTGTCTGCACCTCATCTAAGATGGCCACTAGCGTGGAACATAGTTTAACGTAGGGACCCCATGGGAAATGAATGCAGAGATCTCTTTCTCAAAAACCACTGAGCCAATCTGAACCAAACTTAGTGACAATATTCCTTGGATAGTTCCCCTCCAAGTTTGTGTCAAGTTTTTCAGCACCTCATCAAAGATAGCCGGCAGCCGGGAACATAGTTAAACAAAGGGACCCTATTGGAAATGCATTCAAAGATCATCTCCTCTGAAACCACAGTGCTAGTTGGGACCAAACCTTGTCATAATAGTCACTGGGTGGTCTCCTTCAAAAGGTGTTTTCGGCTTGTCTGCACCTCATTAAAGATTGCTGCCAATAGTGTTGTTATCTGCCCCTAATGATTATTTTTCCGCATGCGAAGTCATTGGAAATTTCGTTGGAGTGTACTTCCGGAGTGTATTTCTGTCGGAGTGGTGATTTAAAAGAGTTGTATAAATCATGGTTACCAGAGCTTTAACATTATCAAAGACAATAAAATCCCCCTTTCCGGCATTTAAACGACTTGCAATTTAATGGAAAAATATGCCATACGAGGAAACAAAAATGTTGATACTCGAAAAATTATATTAAAAAAATAAATAAAGATAAAATAACAAAGTTGAATTCTTTTTGTCCAAAATGTATCTAAGCAGGGAATGACACAAGTCTTTTATTTTTATGCCCCGTGAATCGAAGATTCGGGGGGCATATAGTTTTTGGTCTGTCTGTCTGTTTGTTTATCTGTTTGTCTGCTTGTCCACAAAAAACTTTAACATTGGGTATATCTTTTGAATGGTAAGTGATAGGGCTCTCATATTTTGCATGTGTATTCCTCGTGGCAAGACCTTCAAATGATACCAAAATTTTGGACCTGGTGACCTTGACATGTGGTGGACTTTTTGAAAAAAGTATTTAACTTTAACATTGGGTATATCTTTTGAATGGTAAGCGATATGGCTTTTATATTTTGCATGTGCATTCCTTATGGCAAGACCTTTTAATTGGTACCAGAATAGTTGACCTTTTGAACTTGATCTTTGCCTATGAACAACTGCATAAAAACTTTAACATTGGTAATATCTTTTGAATGGTAAGTGATAGGGCTCCATATTTTGCATGTGTATTCCTTGTGGCAAGACCTTTCAAACTATACCAAAATTTTGGACCTGGTGACCTTGACCTTGACATGTGGTGGACTTTTTGAAAAAGTATTTAACTTTAACATTTGGTATATCTTTTGAATGGTAAGTGATATGGCTTTTATATTTTGCATGTGCATTCCTTATGGCAAGACCTTTTAATTGGTACCAGAATAGTTGACCTTTTGACCTTGACCTTTGCCTATGAACAACTGCATAAAAACTTTAAAATTGAGCATATCTTTTGAATGGTAAGTGATAGGTCTTTCATAGTTTGCATGTACATCCTTGTGGAGAGACCTTTCTAACCATACCAAAATTTTGGACCTCGTGACCTTGACATGTGATGAACTTATTGAAAAAAAAAAATAAACTTTAACATTGGGTATATCTTTTGAATGGTAAGTGATATGGCTTTCATATTTTGCATGTGCATTCCTTGTGGCAAGATCATTTTGGTACCAGAAAAGTTGACCTTTTGACCTTGACCTTGGCCTTTGAACAACTGCATAAAAACTTTAACATTGAGCATATCTTTTGAATGGTAAATGATAGGGCTTTCATAATTTGCATGTATTCTCCTTGTGGAGAGACCTTTCAGTTGGTACAAGAATATTTGACCTTGGTATGTGACTTCCAGTAAAATTTCGCCAGAAAAATGAAATTATAATTTTGTTTTATTTTATATATATAGAAATTAAACTCATTTACATGTATGATGAAATGTTTCTTGGTATCTATAGAATTTTTTTTGTTAACAAAGATTTTATAAATCATTCAGCATATATTCTTCATTTATTCACTTTCGTTTTACAGGTATTTATATATGAATGATGAGGGATGTTACTAAAGATATCTATTATTTCATTTTTTCTCCTCTGTGTATTCCTCCACTTTTGGGGAACCAGTATTGATGATCCCTGGTGTAATCAAAGTACTGATAAGACTGATAGACAAAACACAATGAGTTGACTATAAATGTTCCAAAT